>JBBBVT010000015.1:9979192-9992998 GCA_037177035.1 Craterocephalus eyresii
TCCGATTTTAATTAAAAACATAATAAATGTGCGGAAATAAGTAATAACTGTATTATTGATTAGTTTTATGGGGCCCTAGGCAACCGCCTAGTTTTGCCTAATGGTAAGTCCGCCACTATGTAGCGGGGAATATGGGGAGCCGCCAATGCATCCAGCGTCACACCGCGGCACGCGCGCATCCAGGAAGTAAACATGCTAACAGTTTGGGCTCAGAAAATATACTAAATGATGGTGTTACGAGTAAATTATGGACGCTATCCACTCAAGACACGCGGACTGCATTGGACGAGCAGTATGGAGGAATATGTTTTTGTGGACTTTTTTCACCGGACCCCATTCAACATCGTTGTAGCCCAACTCAAGCAAATCACAAACCTCCCGATATCTCCGGCTACATGGTGGATATCAAGAAAGTGTTCCAACGTGTCAATCAGCATGAGGGTGAGTAAACAAATGAAACCACGTCATTCTGAGGCCCCTTATCCCTTCAAGAACTCACAAAGTGAACAAAAAGGTCATGTTGTTGTTTTTCCGGGCTGTTGTGGAGAGCCTTGCGAGGTACGTCGTCTCAGATTGGTTTGTTAACCTTGTAGTCACAATTACGCAGCTACGCCTGTTAAAAACGGTGGAAAATCACAGGCACTGAAGATCACCTGTGTATGCTGACCATCGTTTAGCAGGCCTCTTACAGACAAGCCCATAAAATAATCAAAAACACGACTCATGGGTTCTGCACAGAGTGCAAGCTGCTGCCTTCAGGGAGGAAATAGCTACAGACTTCTTTCAGGTTAAGTCATTCATTTGTTCCTACACATAGAATCCATCTGGGATCCTGCTTTTTATGACTGCTGTTACTTTATTTAGTTATCATATTTATTCTTGGTTTTATCTGCTTATATTGACTCCTTTATATAACTGTTCTTTATTTTTATCACTGTTATTCAACTATTTTCATTGTTGAAATGCTTTTTCTTTGCATGTTGGAAAATGAATGTGTACATTTGATTGTTCATCACTTCATGGCTGCAGCCGGGGTGACAGGCACAGGCGAATTTGACTTCAGACAAAAAAGATAATCTTAATCCTGGGTAAAGTCTGTGGTAAAATTACTGCTGCGGAGTGGCTGTTGGTTAAAAGTAACTGTGAGAAAGTTTAATCAGCTTCATAGCTGTGTTAACTTTGGTTCCCTATGATCTTAAGTGTCAAGTTGCTAAGTGTGGCAGCTCATTCAAAGAATCCCGTGGTTAGCATGGATGCCTCCATGCTGTGTGCCAGAGCTCAGTCCATTCAAAGAGATTGGTCCGCCCCCTCCAATGTCACTGACGCTTTATTCTGAAGTGTATTTACCAATGGACTTGATGGCAAGTCTTCCCGCCTGGGTCTAGTGGATGGGAAGTGCATTTTCTTCTGTGATCACATCTATCTGTGACCTATAGAGAGTGCAGTAGATTAGTATCAGCACACACACTCTTAGTTGACTTATTTTATTTGGAGAGTTGTACACTTGGATTGAGCTTGACAATTTCTTTCTTTTTAGATTCAGTTTGACTTTAACTTCAGCTTCAACTCTAACTAACCCCACTTGTCATTTTCGGGGCCTGTCTGTCTGCGTTGGGAATCCTTTTTATTCTACAGTCTTTTAGCATTTTTCACCAAAACGACTTACATCTGCGAGTGAGAACAACATGCAGGAAATCAAACAGGAGGGGGCCAAATAATAAAATACTAGTCAGACTGTTTGTGCTTTTTTCTTCTTCTACTTTCCCTAAAATAGTCCCTTTGTTTGATTATGAGGTCCTCATTTCATCACAGAAAATCTTCACAGATCCACAGTATCATCATGGACATGAGCGTGCGCAGCTTCTTCAAGCTGAGTTGTGAGTTGTGACAGAGAGCTGGACAAATCTTTTAAACTCATCCTGACACGTAAAAGTTAAGCTGTCCTCTAGGGTGTTAAAAGTGTTACAACAGCCTTTAAGCATTTTTGTCTTCTTTCTATAGTTTCTTTGGTTTAGTCCTATTTAAGGTCCTTTTTCACAGCAGGGTCCCAGTTGAAATCTTTATTATACAGTTGTTATCACTAACAGCAACACAATATCACCTCAGTGCTGTTTATCTGGTGAAACACAGAAAATCTCCATGAAACCACTTCCCACTTCCCATTTTCTGTATGCATATGAAGTATGAAAATATGCTACATGTTCATGTGTGCAGTGTAGATCTGTGTTTCTGAACATTTATCGGTGCCTGAGACTCCCATCACGTATCATTTAGTGGTTATCTTAATGCATTTACTGTGTGTGCATGAGGGCGTATAACTCTGGATGTGTGTATGGTGGAATGCTGCTTGCACATATGTACGTGTCAGTGTAAGAGAGAACGACAGCTCAAAGAATTTGAACACATTTTATTCATTGCACATTGATTTGAAGAAGTAATTACAGGGGATTTTACACATCCTTGTCAGGGAACATTGCTACATAGCCTTGTTAAAAAAAAAGGAAAGAAGAAAAACAGAACTCTAGAAAGTCTTGTGTAAAATGAATTTCTGTTTCCTCATGTAAATGCCACGACTTGTTCAAAAAGCAAAGTTGAGAGAAAAATCCAGCCCAGCTACACTCTGTGACCTGCTCCTCATCTCTGCTGAAGATTAGCAGCCTGAGGTGATGTGGGCCATTTCTACCATTTCATGAGCAATTCTTTTCACTGAAACTGAAGTCATTCAAGTTGCGTCAGGCTCTGGATTCTCACAAGATGAAAACATGCAGCCTTACGAGAGGAAGTCAAATACTTCTGTGCACATTACTGAAAAGAAAACTGTATTGTTGATCCTGCAAAGTTCATAACTGTTAGTAAGCTTAATTTTGTTCAAGGTGTTTTTAATTGAAAAGAGTTGGTACCACAGTTTCATTTAGAAGAATCCATGCACATTTTTCTTTATTTTAACTGTAAATTATCAACTGTGTTGAATATATGGAATATTACTGACTGCATGGTTACAATAAATCCGTAAGCATGTAAAGATGAATAATATACATTTTATCTTACTTTTCACATTTTTTTTGCAGATCCTACACAATGGATGCTAATATAACCAACCCAGTGAGCACAATTAAGAGCAGGAAGATTTACAATGTGAGAGTGTGACTGATACTTTGCTGACATGATAAATGGGGAAGAGTTTAGCTACAGTATTGAATTAGGAACAACCTCTATCAGAAACTCCAAACTGTCTCCTTTTCTCTTGTGTAACAAAAATACTTTTGCTTCCCTGATTAAAAATATTTTATATAATCTAATCTGTGCCAAATGGCTTCAGAGTGTCAATGGAAAATAAATATCTCCCTTTAAATTAAATATTTAAACCCTTTATGTCTATTTTAATTATTTAAACACATGGTATCATATTGTATTGTATTATAATCTGTGTATTTGGATTTGGATTGTACTAGCTTGTAAGTGAGACATACACACTTATATTAACATAGAAAGCCTCCCATTAAAAAAAAATTGTTAGTGACTTGTGTAAAGTTACACAAATATATATTATTTTTCTCACAAGTCATTCAAGTGCTATTAGGTAAATTTGTTACTTTGAATTTTTTGGTGCCGAATTAAAAAACAAAAACCTGTGGTTAACCTGATACGATCACTTCTTGTTTTTGTATTTTTAAAAAATAAGAAATACAAAAGTCAATAGTCAAATATCAAATTCCCAGAAGCAGTTAGGGGCCTTCCAGTGGCTGCAGCTTGTGAATGGTCCCATTATTCTGTGGATTTATAAAACAAAAGGATCTGGAAAAACAGAGTATCCAAATATCATATAGCCTTCTCAGGTTGTTGTTATCCTTCCATGTGTTTCCATCCTGCAGAGAAACAATAGATGACAGAGGCCTGTGTCAGGGAAACTGAAAATGGAGTCATTTCACACGTCCCTCCAGAAACCACACCGTGTTCTTACTTGCCCGCAGACTTGGTCCCTCACATCGTCCCTCTGTTTATTATCACATCCAACACCCTAACCTCCACCTCACCTCCTTCTGCGAGAAGCTTGTAGTTGTCTGTGTTAATTGAAAGTAACAAGAAAATTTCCTAGTCTTTGCTGCAAAGTCACTTCATACTGTGTTTTAGGAATTCCTTGTTTCTTTAACAGCCTAAATTAGCAGTTCCCCTTGTACTTTCACCCAGAGAGGACATAGTTTGATGCAGTCTATGCATGTTTACTTATGGGATCTAAATTCAACAGATTTATAGTTTGACAGGGATTACCATTGTTTTTTCTCACAACAGTAAGTCTTTATCACCTTTTGTCACAGTTTAAAGCTGTTACAGCAAAACTTCAAACCAAAACATCGAGCCTTAACAGCAAAATCATTCACACGTACTTTGTCGCGAGAAAAACTTCAAATCTAAATTATAATGCACACATACTCATACTCATATGTATGTGCAAACTATGGAAACCATGGCAACCCTGGCAAGCATACCTGTTTCCGTTCCACCTTAGGTTCTCACTTCCCATTTTGGGTATAAGAACTTCTCACATGGAGAAAATAAACAACCTGCTAGCTTCAACATCAGTTGCATAAAAATCAAGCGGCAACCTCCCACTAGGAAAAGTGATAAACATGCGGAAGTGCAAAAAATTGCAGTTCCCTCCTCATCCGATAGGGGCTGGCTCCAAAACAGAGCAAGGTCCCATTGGCTCCCATGTTAAAAAGGCCAACTTTACAGCAGAATTAAACATGTTTTACAGCCTGGTACAAAAAACTATTTTAAGATTAAAATGTCAGGTTTACCTTCATGACAACTGTGGGGGGAGTGAAAAAAATAACTCCTCCGTTTAGATGTTATTCAATCCTAAAGTTCCTCATAGTTAGGGACGTGTCCTTTTGATTGACAGGTGCCTGATATCCGGGAAAATGATGACTAGTGTAGCACAACCGTGGTTTTTAGCTGCTAACAGCGCTTCATATCTTTAATCAGCCTTCCTCCGTTGGCTGGTTAGCTCCGGGTTAGCTCTGTTAGCTTGTTGCTCGTAGTTTGATGGGTGTCAATCATCCCTCTCCCGCTCACAGCTCTCTTCGGCCATTTTTGGGCTTTCCGGTAGTCAAGAGACTCGTGACGATGCCAAGATGGCGTAGGAAGGAACCGCTCAATGAGCTTCTTTTCAGCTCATCAGAATCCTATGGGTCACATGGTTTTAGGGTTTGTCCATTATTTTTTACAGTCTGTGATAAAAATACAGAAAGCTGGATTCCCGACATCCAGCTTTATCTGTCACTTTAAAACACACCATCAGAGGTTAGTCACTGTAATATGACATCTTACATTTGGAAACAGCAAGCTTAAAACAATCTTAAAAGACCCATTGTAAACGATGCAGTTTCACAGGGTTTGTCTATTAGGTTCCAGCTGCTGCAGAGAAGAGACTGGATACAAGAGGAATGTCAAATCATTAGGGGGCATCTCAGTGAAAAAATCGGGCAAATTTCGGTTATGGAGCTTTAATAAATCGGAATAAAGGGGTTAAGAAAAAGATGTAAATATAATGTCAGCGACTTTCAAAACTAACTTCTGTATGTTATTCATTACATTGAGTTAATATCACTTCTACTAACCATAAAGGTGTGTGTGAAGTGGCGCACCGCACATGAACCATCAAAATTTGATTTATACATTTTGAATATATACCAATAAAATAAATTTTTATAGTAACATATGAACAGTGAAGTGCATTTACCGACTGCTGTCATTACGTGATACTATATGTATTTTATTATACAAGCAGGTGAAAAAGATGGAAACTCATCATGCTCACAATTTAAAAGCACTAATTAGCTGAACATGCACGTCGTGTATGACTGTGGGAGGATAGGAAGTTGGATAATATCCATACTCCATGCAGAAGCAAAAGTTCATTATTTGTCAGTATGTCTGCCTCGTCGACCTGCAGTGAATGTTTGTGAGTATGCGCTACACGCGAAACACAGTTCAGCAGCAATCAAAGCACTAAAGCTTCCAAACAAGATGCAGAAGTGTCATCAGCTCCTTTGAATAACAGCTCTTATCCTCCCTCTTCAAAGCAAACATCTCCATGAGGAAAAAGAGGCAGTGACGAACATCCCCACCCCCCACTCACAACAATCCTTTTATTGCGCTGATGGAATCATGACTGTTAATGTCAGTGATTTCTGCTTTTTTTCCCACTGATCTATTTTCAACTTTGGCCTTGTGAGGTGACAAACACGCTTCACGTCTCCCTTTTACTCTTCCAAGCACGCTGCTGCTGCTGCCTGGAGGCTCTGCCCTGTATTCCTTTATCATTAAAACTAAATTCATTACTTCAGCGAAAGGCCACCGCCTGTTTTCCCTCTGAGTCGTTCCCTGCAGTGGCTTCTGCTGCAGCATGTGACACCAAACAGTTACTTTACAAATGGAGCCCGGCATTCACATAATTAAAACCAAGATGCTAGGACATAATTCTTAATTAAGCTCTAATGTGATAAAGTGTGATGGCAGGAAAAAACTCTCCTTTAAGGGAAGAGAGGCCTTTGTAATGAGGTGATTAATGGACTTAAGAGGGGAAGAAGATGTAATTGGCTGGTCGTCCCTCCCAGCTGAAATGTGGGATGGAGCTTGCCGTCTGCTGCAGAGGGATCCTTGCAGAACACAGAGTGATGCTGTCTGGCAGTAAAGGAAGGTTTATTTCGATTAAATTTGAATTCAAGAGGCATAAGTTTAATATCTAAACAGATAATGGCCCTTTCATCCATTTTATTTTCAGTCTAATAAGACTATTAATGCGTGAACACTTCAGGGTCCAGCAGCTTGTTTGAGGACACAGCATGCTGTGCAGATAGAAGAATAATTTCAGTTAAGGCAGTGACGAACGCAGGAGCAGATTTACAACAAGGCTCACATTAAATCGACACTCCTTAGTGCAGATGCTGTTACCTGCCCTATAAAACATGCTGCTCTGCCGCATCATATCACAGCCAGTCAATGAAGGCAAAGCAATGACAACAAAAAATGGTTTTACAAAACGTACTCCATCCCCTTTTTTGACATGCTGTGACTGATATATTTTGATAATGTTTTAGCTAACCAGCCTGCTTGATGAGTTGTAATGCACAAGCTGATCTACTGGAAATATTTTGCTAAATTTATTTCCACTATGATAATTTTGAAAAAGAAAGTTGAAATCAAACAATTAACCATCTTATGCATTGCTTGCTTAATGAATCTCTCTCTTCATAACAAGCTCCACTCCCAGGTGGGCAGTTGATCCTCTTTCAGGCTTGGGTCTTCCACCAGAAGCCTGGGAGCTGAGGGTTATATGTAGTAACTTGACATTTCCTGCTCTAGGAGTTTCCTCTTTCTGGATTGAGATCTCTGATAGAGTTTCTGAGATCTGTTGGATCCATTCTTCAAGTTTGGAGGTAATGGCCCTGAGTGCTTTTAACTTTCTCCTTTAACTTTTGGTCTTTCTCTCTTTGTTGTTGTAGCTGACTGTAAAGATTGCTACATCTATCACTACAGCCAGCTTCTGTAGTTGGTCGATAACCACAATGTTGGTTGGTTATCCATAAATGCTTTCTTACGCTGGATCTGAATGTCGCACAAGTTCTTAAAGACCAGCGATTCATAACAAAATATTGGTGAAATGAAAGAGTTTTGTGGCAGAAATGGCCGTATTTAGAGGCTGGGCTTACTGGGCCCTGTTCACTCCCATTATATTGGATTTACGCTATGAGTGGATCTAAATATCTCACAAAGGAGTTTGAGTTACACCAAAACTGTCTGGGTGAGTAAATTATTGTATTTCATGTTAGAAAATAATTCCAGGTCTGCAAAAAAAGAAACTTATGCTGTCCTTATCTTAATCTGTCATTTCCATCTTGCCCTGGAGATTGCAACCCAAACTTGGTACAGATGTGTTTGCACACTTTTTCAGCCACTTTGGTGCTCCATGTATGACTTACCTCCCTGCATCTTGCATCTCTAGCTATGTGCTGGACTGTCTCTGAGACCAGCACCCAGGGGCATGACTTGTGCGGTCGATGCCAGCTTTTATGGTTTTCTTGCTTTGTGCATGGCTGCTGTGCTGCATGCTGGGCACAATGGAACTGTTGCTGAACTTGCTAGATCAATGGTTTGATTCTTTGTAAGGGGAATCTTCAGTGACCTTGGCAGAAATATAGGAGAGAGATATTGACATGAAGCCAAACATGACATCAGATGTTGGGGAGTCAGACCAAACTGATGGGAAATGAGCTAGAAAGAGGCTAATGAGAGGCTAGAGAATATGCTCATACACACAGTGTGAGTACATACAGTTTAAGTCAAAAGTTTGGACACACTTTCCCATTAAAACTTTTGACTGGTACACTCTTTCTATATATAAACTGACAATGGACCTCTCTGTCTGAGATATTGCACAGGAGCCTCAAGTACAGGCCTCTGGTAGGACCCGAGCTTCAGATGAAATCCCAGTCCCACTTCTCATGCTCTTCTCTCTAATGAAATGTTATTTAACTTTGCACTGAGAAGAGTTTTCGTTGAAAATCCAACTTCAGCCCTCACGAAACCAGTCCTATGAAAGAACAAAGCTGCTTAATGTTGCTGCTGTGTCTCACAGTATTTTGATGTTTAAATGGATAAAAAGGAAAAAGGCCCGCTCTTAGGAACAATGGCGCCGCTAAGCTGCTGGATTTGCTGAGTTTTGCTCACCGTCACATCTGCTTTGCTTGTTTTATCATGAAAGAATTCTTACCTGTGATGTCTTTGAAGCCAAGGTTTAGGAAGCCCTTTGCATCTCAGCTGAACTGTACAACTGCACAGAGCTTTTATAAGTTCTTCTGTTTGTGATTAAACAGGGATCTTTCTCAGGCATCTCTTTGGTATAGAAAAATGTTCTTCTACCCCCCCAAAAAATACCATTGAAATCACTGTATAGATGGATGCAGTGACTTGGATCGTTTGTGGAGTAACTTTGGATGTCACCAATGACACCATATGGAAAAATAGGGTGATTTAAGGCATGTTCAGCAGTTAGTTAAGTCAGAAGGCCTGATTTTAGACAGTAATCGTACACCACCTTAAACATTTCAAACATTCAGTATTGTCCACTGCAGTGCATTCTTTTTAAAATATGTTTTATATGCATGAAGAAGATGGTATAATTGTATATTAACCAATTTACTGGACATTTTTTAAATCATCCAATTCAGTCTACAGGTGACTCGGTAAAGAAGGAATGAAAATCATAATTTAATAAATATACATTTTGATTACGAAGCTTGCCTCAGTGTTGCACTGGAAAATGAAATAATACAACTATTGTTGTAGAAAATGTGTGTTATTTAAACAGGATATCCTATTTGTTTATAAATATTTGATGAAATACAAAGAAAAAATATTAAGGAATAAAAAAGGAACTCTATACATGCCTGTGTTGGTAGCCTATGTGAAAAAATGTTTTTTAAATATTCATGCATGAAAGTGTTATAGTTAGGTTACAGAATAGCCTTACAAATGCAGAAGGCCAGCCTGTGGTGACATCAATAAATAATGTTTATACAGATGGCAGAGGCATTTGGTTCTAGATTCTAGGCAATCTTGCTTGCATTGTGCTTTAAGACAACAATGTCTTTCTTTCAAATGAAATGCGTATGAGTGCCTTGAAGAGTTCAGAACTCTCTGGGGGAAGTTTGGTGGTCTTTAAAGCTTGGTATAGGTGTGTACAGCAGTACAGATGTATGGCGAAACTAATGAAAATCTCTTTCTAGGAAAGCTTGTTGCACTTCTCCATAAAAGGCCTAGCTTCTCTGCATGTCAAGGCCTTTCTCACATCTTTTGTGTCAAATCATCTCTGCCAAATTATTTTTACTTTCTATTTCTGGAATAGCAGTTAAAACATTTACCTGAATAGACGTTTTCTGAATTGATCCAATCTGAGCTGACCTTCATAACTGTGTAAAATCTTGTAGTAAAATTATTTTATCTTCATGTCAGCACATGAACTTGTCACAGAAGTACCTGAAAGAGATAATTATTCATATATCAATAATAACTCTCCATTCATTTATCAATTATTGTTAGTGCAAAAACAAACACACAAAAATGATTAATTTCTCTCATAAATGAGTTAATAACGGCAACACTTGTAGCCATTTTGCACCACAACTGAGCTTTTTATATTTTTTCAACCACCACTGAGTCTCAATATAAATGTTTTCTTTTCTTTTTGCTCTTGCAGTATTTATATTCCTCTGTGTGTGCAGAGGTTTCGCACCAGGCTGAACCGGAAGTAAAATGTTAGTTTTGGTCTCAGGAAGAACATAATGTTCCATGAGCCCACATCAGTCAAGCGAACACTCACTGCTGTGTCTGTATAATTGCGGCAGACTCCAATTTGCATAAAGATGAGTTTAGCTCCTCTTTTGGCTCTAAGCCATCGCACTTGGAATTTTTTGACACCCCTGTCACCTTCACATAAACCTCCTCAAAACGTCTGCATCTGTTCCGGATAATTCCCTGTGAACAGAGCTGCAGGGAATCCCACACAGAGAAAGCCTCAGTGAATGAGTGAATGGATACATTTGTGCTTGTGTGTGACACAAGTTAACATCTGCAGCCTTTAACCTGCTCTGTGTACGCATCTGCCGCTCAGCCTCTCACATTTAAAAGGTCAACACGACTGTTTATTCATCTCTTCAATGCAAAATACTCATCTTTTTCCCCCTAAGAATTCACACATCTGATATGCCGGTGCTTGCGTTCTCTGTCTCCGTTTCTTTTACTCTGCATTGTTTCTTAAGGCTCTGACTCACTTTTTTTAGTAATCTTTTCTATTTTGATAGCCCTCTTTCTGTTCTGTTCAGATACAAAATAACTGAGCTGTGGTGAAATTGTTGGAAAGAAAGAAGCAAACAAAATCTGTTCAAACATTTAAACCCCGACAGCATCTCTTTTACTGCTAAACAGGAATAAACTGGGTGATCTCTTTATGAATGTGAAGAATCACTGGAGCTCTTGGACTACGCAAACTCACATCTGCCTGCTGGAAGCAACACTGCAGAACATTTGCAGTCACTGAGCAAACCTGCTTTCACTCTGTCTCTTTGGTCTCTTCTCCAACATGCCCATGCAAAATTCACGTCATACATGCACACACTCATGCACTTCAGTTCCATCCTAGTACTGGCCATCTCTGTCCATAGAGCATCACCAGGGGGCAGTAAAACTCCACATGTCCACACATAATAATACAAAGAAAAATTTGAATTGGAAGAGGTTTTTTAGGTGCAGACGTTGGTGAAGACAAAGTAAAGAGAGATCAGGGACACAAGGTTCATAGTATAAGAATTATGTTTTGTCAAATGAAAAACGGCTAATTACAGTAAAAGAATTATATAATAAACTATAAAACGATAAGACTGACTTTGTACTTATCTATAATAATGTTGGATTTAATAACATCAATGTATTTGAATGAATGAAGGCCAAACATACTTTCAAACGGAAAGCAAATTTTAATGGCAGGTAACGTTTCCATAGAGGACTGTAAATTGCTGCAGTAAAAACAGTAAAAGTAATTTAATTTACTGGTCTTTCCTCTCTTTTGTGCTTCAATTATATTAGTTTTACTTCAACAATCCCTTTGCTTTCCATGCCGCAGGGCAGGGACCTAAAACTCATCACACTCGCTATTGAACAAATGCAAATGCTCACCACAGAGAAAAACCATTTAAATCATGTTTGACGTAAACCCTGCATTGATCTAACAATGACACATAAATCAGGATTTAAGTCCCAGCGTGATGGATAATGATGTGTATAAACATCATACCACTAAGTTCACCAGGGGAGTTTCAAACTGGCATTAAAGACTAGACTCTGATGATGAGTGACACCTGAGAGCAGCAGTATATGATTCCATCAGAGTGAAAACAGGCTTAAAAATCCAAGCTGAGCTACTCAAAGTTCCCCTAACACAATAATATATCAGAAATGTTCTCTTGCTTGTGTTTGACTGTACTGCAGGGCCTTCTGCTTCAGCTTGCCAGTGACCACTGGGTATTTTGCAGTGGCACGCTAAATTGGCAGATCCAACTAAAAAATCTGTTTGTTTTCTTTTTTGTCCTGCAGGGTCATGGTGAAACTCCAAGCTGTCGCTCTTAAAACAAAGAAACACTCTAACAGAGGCTTGGGTTTTTACTGAAATGAACCGGAGCGTCGTAATCCAAACTATGTATGACCTGATCCAAGCAGAGAGAAAAAGATAGCAGCAATACAACAGCACCATGCACCGCTGATCGCTGTAATGAGCATCTGCAGTGGAAGGAACAGCTACACATCCTGCTTTGTGACAGAAAGGAAATTTCCCCCAAAAAATATGATTCATTATAACATGCGAATGAATGTCTGTGCTTAATTATTGGACATATCGACATGAACCCCATAGCGCTACAACAGGAGTCACCCGAGGCCCAATAAGATTTCATTACCATTTGGAAACAAACCCGTAAAACCCTTTACAACAGAGTTAATGACATCAAGGGGACTTAAGCAAAGTGCCAAGTCTCATCTGAACTGCGAGTAATCAGCCTAGTTTCATTGTAAATGAGGTAATAAATCCAAAATACAAACTATATTTATGAAGAATTTACTTTTTTTTTTAACCTGCAAAACCAAAGGTTTTACAGCACAGCATGTTATTCCAATCATAACTTTTTTCTCCCCCTTTGGAAGCTTGCAGCACATTCTGGGTAATTTACAAAAGGACTCTTTTACTATCTTAAAACTACATTACCCTGCGTGTCAAAGACATCTAGGGAGCTCCATGAATTGCTGCATGACTGTGTTTCTGAATGCATATGTTGCCTAATTAGTCTGTCACACGAAAATATACCATAAAGCAAAAGACAAGAGGGAGAGAAATACAAGAGGAGAGAATCCATTTCTTTGGGGATTGTATATGACAGAGGGGTGTGTTGTGAAGGTCACCAATGTTATGCTCCTCTGATATTTAGGCTTTCAGGGATGAGATCCAATCAGATCACTCTAAAGCCGTTTTTCCAAAATCCTCATCACATTATGTCGCAGCATAAGCCCTGTTGAATCAGCAGCTATTGGACTAGCGGTAATCAGCTTAGTTTAGCCCCACTGTAAATATGCAAATAGTATTTGATGATTAATTGACCCCAGTTGGCAGTGCAGCCAAGCAGATGGAGGGAGGGGAGAGTGAAACGTGGGAGAAAAAGGAGACAGACAGTATAGAATGAGATGAATATGTGAAGTGAGAGGAGAATGAGAAAGGAAGTCTAATGTTAATTCTTTTTATTTGTGTCAGTAAAACCATAAAATAGGATATTTTTTGAAGACTCGTACATTTGTGGATAACACATTTAAAGCCCAATTATTTATTTCAGACTGTAGAAATAAAGAATTTATTTAGATTTTGATGTTTTAGAGCACATCTTTGGATTTGATGCCCATATTTTACATTTTTTAGCACTCAGGAATGTATCTGGTGTTGTGCTCTGTGATTGCTGTTTTCCAATTGAGCAACCTGGAATTTAAAATAGAGACAGCACTTTTCTCCACAGCAGTCTAAAAAATTACAACCAGCACGGTTCAGTGCAGCTCCACAGGTGATTGTGAGTTGGGCTCGCACAAATGATGACTCTACATTAGCAAACCCCTCAAACGGATGTAATGGCATGTTCAGACCAAAAGCAGCAAGACGCTCTCGCTGCTCAAAGTTGGACGCTGGATGCTCGTAAATCAGACGCTTGACAT
>JBBBVT010000015.1:9993256-10006590 GCA_037177035.1 Craterocephalus eyresii
GAGCAGCCGACGCTCAAACGCCCAAAACGCGCTGCTCCCGACGCTCAAAACGCGCTGCTCAACTGCTCGCTGCGCCTTGACGCGCATTTACATAGACGTAACATGTAAACCTGACGCTCCCGACGCTCTCGCTGCTTTTGGTCTGAACGCACCATAAGACATCCGGCTTCATACGGCCTCCTTTTTATCTCGGGACGATACGATGACGCCAACACCAAGGCATTTGAATACTCAACCTGATCTCAAAGGAATTCAATTCTAAAGGGCAAAGTAGACACCTATTTTCTGCAGTGTTTGATTTCAGTGATGTAAACAATCTATTTTCCATAAAAGAAATAAAGCACATGCAAAAAATGGTCTCTGGAGAAAAAGATATCTTTCATATTATATTGTTATGTTCTGATAAAATAGATAGCCAGCCATTTAAGTTGCCCCAGACATCGGATCCACACGTCATTCGTGATACATCTGTGTGCTGTATAACAATGTGGAGCTTGTTTAGCGAATGGTTGTATATCTAAAAGAAACTGGGGGCAAACATTGAAAAAATAAAAGTGGAGAAAGGGCTGAAGAAATAACGCTGCAGCTATCTTACACACGCACACACACTTACACACCCAAACAAACAAACAGTGCCCCCACCCCAACGGCTCAAATGTCAACAAGGAAAATTGGAAATGAGTAATTCTTTCAGAGTGTGAAATAGATTGCTTCTCATATACGTACGTCCCTGAATATGACAAATTGATTCTTGAGGAAAGGCGAGCAGCAGATCCGCGAGACAACTTTTATTGTATATTTTTTGAATTATGATTATGATTATTTATTTATTTTGTTTTTGCAAAACACGGCTCTCCATTGTAATTGAAGTCCCCTCGCCCGCAGGGGAAGTGTTCCTTTCTCAACCCTCTGATTTGTTCTTTTAGCAGCCTTGATTTTTATTCTGTCAATAAATCGGAGAGCCAGAGAGAGAGAGGAATGAGGGAGTGATTATTCAATATTAACATGCTGGAGCCGTCTGAGATGTTTCCTTCGATTACAGTATTCATAATGTACCCTGCTGTCATTCCCATGGTGTGTGTGAGTGGGTGTATGTGTGTGCATGTAGCCTCGGCTGAGAATGAGGGAAATCAAATTGATTAGACGTCTGTACAACCCTCTGAAATTGTCTGCTTTCTGTTTTGTGTGTGTGTTTGATTGTCCAATTTTCCACCTTCTCATTTTCTGTTGTTTCCATATATCCAATCCCCTCCTGAACACACAATCAATTCTTTCTGTTTTTCCCTCTCTGCTGTCTGCTTCCACCTTTCCACCCTGCTCTGTGCGTATGTGTCTCTGGGGAATTAAGGCTTTATGAAGTTGCAAGTTTGTTGCTCTGCGGGTGGATAAAATTGGTTGGTAAAAATAACTCCAAATTGCAGATTCCCTGGCATTACATTCACACTGTTGCTGGTTTTTCAGACTTTACTTTTAGTGTTTGTTATGGTGGGTTAAAAGTTATGATTAAAATGGCTGCTCGGGTATCAAGGATCGAATGTGGGGCCAGGCGCCAGATCTGTCTGCTTTCCATCAGCTCCCTTTGGAAAGAGTCTGGCATGTGCTGCTGGCCATAGCACTGGGAGACTTTTGCTTCTGCACCACCTGTCATAAAGTCAGCCAACCTGCTCCGCTCCCACTTCATCAAGAACTTCCAGAGATTTTATTAGATGTGGTAGCATCTCAAAGGCATTAATGAGGAGTTCTCTGGTGCGTATTTCTTGATGTACTTTTAGTTATAATGTTGGTTGTAAATACCGCTACCAATATCGTTGTAGGTTCATGCACATGAGAGATTATGGGAGTAAGCGTGTGCTTAGATTAGCGGTTCCCAAACTTTTTCTGCTGGGTCCCCCTTTCATCGACAACAAACAGGTAAAGCCCTCCATCACACTACCCAACACACATGATGTGTACACAAACATATGAAGGAACGTGCCATGAAGCAGTCTTTAGTTTATCCGCTGATACTTCCTTAACTTTTGTCTACAACCATGCCAGAGTCAAAGGGACTCATAGTTACCATAGTGTTTTAAACCAGGAAACTGAGTTAAGTTTCAGTAAAATGTCTCTGCCATGACAGCTGAGGAGTTTATTTATTAAATTATCAACGTCTTTTATATGGATGAAAGTGAGACGTACAACCCACTGTGGTCTCGCTTTATTACCCACCATTGACCAGAACTATTACCTGATTAAGCTCAGGGACAGAAATGCTTCATGATAATTTATTATTTTAATTTATAATCTCTTTTTTGGTAGTTGAAATCTCTGTTGTTGATTGATAATAGTTTTGCCCATAATTAGGCCTACTTTAAAAATTGTGTCCATGTTTTGCTAGGTTATTCAATCTTGCGGCGCACCCCCTGACATATGTCTGGGCCCACTTTAGGGTTTGGGAACCAGTGGTTTAGATAATTTTTGTTTATCTTTAATATGCAAATATTTTTGTTTTCTTTATTTTAAGCGCTTTATGCCTCCCCTGCATGAAAAGTGCTTTATAAATCAAATTTAAGGTACCTGATTCCAACACTGAGCACTCTTGATGGAAAATATCACTTTCTTACTTACAGAGAAGGCTTTGAACTGCCAACTTTCCAAACAATGGATGACCTTCCCTACACCCTGTCTGACACATCTGAACTGGAACCAGACCAAGTGTCATTCTCCCTCTTATATGAAGTATTATACACAGTAAGAGAGCTCTCTTTAGCTTCTTCGAAAGCTCTCCACAACCTCTGCTACCCGATAATGTGGCTGAAATTAGTCTATGCATGGCAATTAACACTGTAACGTGTCATCAAACAGAACAGCATCTTCAGTGAAGGCTTATCATCTTAGTTTGAGGAAACACAACAGCACTAAAACCACTGTGTAAACAATTATAACGTGCAAAATGAAGGAGGGATGCTGAGAAGGTAAAGCATGAAGTGGAGTTCAATAAATCCCAAACAGAGCTCAGAGAGGACAACAAAACAATTAGGTAAAAGGTTAATCTCAATCTTCAAGAGGAAACCCATCAGAGCAAATGAGATACAGAGGAAACATGCATAATGTTTACATGGAGCTGCTGAACAAAAGACCGAAACACATGAGCCAACAAAGTCGTTGCAGTTTAAACATTCATCATAGAGAATTTGAAAATGACTACGTAAGTGAGGGATGTGCGAAGGTCTGGAGCATCTGCCGGAGAAAAATGAGAGGTGAAACGGATTTCATAAATTACTGTGATAAAAGCCTGAAATACTTGGAAATATAGATCTTTAACACACAAAGGCTTTACTTTTAAAGATCCTAACCACTTGTTAACTCATATGTCAAGGATTAAAAGGGTGCAGCTATCGGTTAGAAAATAATGGGAAGTGTCAATGACACATCTCATTTCTACAGATCATGTTAACAACGTTGCTTCCACCTATTTCACATAATTTCTCAGTGTTTTATTTGAACGCATTTGATTCTTCAGAGATTGCTGGATACTCCAGACATAACTGGGATTTGTGTCGCAGCTGCAAAGCCTCAGTTTCTGTCGGAACAAAGCTAATAGAAGCTCTGAAACAACAAATCCACAGCAGAGGACAAAAGACAACAGAATGAGTGTTTAGGAGCATGACGTCCAACTGCATTTGTGATAGCAGGTGCAGCGAAAACAAAATATGGCATGCATGCTGCGGAGAGGCTGCCTGGTTGCACGAGAGAGCACGAACCTGTTAGAGGAATTTACTGCTGCTAACTGGAAGAGCAGAAATATAATCAAACATAAAATAAGACTAACGGAGCCCGTTGCTCCCAGACACATTTCGGGTGAAAATACATGGTCCATGTCATTTTGTGTTATCGAGTTTGCCCTTTGAAAACCTATCAGTGCTTTTTTCCCTAAACATACCTAACCCAAAATTGAAATTTGAAATATCCTCCAGCTCACACACACTGTGTATAGCCTTGTAAATCTACAACAATGCTTTCAGAAACAGTATAAAGTTATCAGTATTTATGTTTTTTCAATGTTTGAAAAGGACTTGCAGGCATAAGTGTGACATTGACTTTTTATGAATAAAGGAAAAAGTAAATCTGATGCTTCAAATACAGGTGCACACACACACACACACACACACACACACACACACGCACACGCACACACACACACACTAAGGAGTGCACTTACTGCCAAGCACAAGCACAAAATTCCTACACGTCACTATCTTGCAACACACTCCCTCCATAATCCTTCCTGCTAGGGTTCCGGATGGCGACAGGGTCGTATCTGAAGCTAAAACATTATCTTTCTGCTCATTAACCTTCGACAGGGTTTCCATTCTGCCCGACTGATTCCCCCTCCTTAGCCACCTCTGTCTTCACCTTCATCTTTTTCCATCCTCGTTCCTCTCCTCCTTATTTGTCGAGCCACTCACCCGGATGAGACAGAAGCCTTTTAAAATGTCTTGTGATGCTTCACGGTACCTCTCCTCGGCACTAGGAATTGACTTATCGGACAATTTGTCCCACGAGTTGGTAAGACACTAATGAGATCATCTGCAGCAAAGTTTTGGGGGTTGAAGTTATGTGTAGAAAAAAGGCTTCTTTTTCCTCCCCAAAATAAAAAGATTCCCGATGTCTGAACTAATGTTCAACATGCTAACGTGCAAAATCCATCATTATTTATAGTTCTGTCTAAGCAGGGAACAGAAACAGCAGCTCACAAAATATGATCCAATTCAGGCACTACTTTGGTTTTTTGAGGTTTTCGAATAACAATAATGCAGCATTGTTTTTGGTCTTTCATCACTGTGATTAAATCTGTTGTTGTTGGCCCCTCCAGGTTTGCATTAACTTTCAACCAGTCAGTATTCAATTCAACGGATAAATTCTGTCATCTCTGAGGACTGCACTCTGTTAGCTCCTCAGAGGGCTTGGTTGGATACCCAAAATCCTTTACTTTGCATAGGATGAAATTGACGCATATAGGACCTATATCTCCATGCAATAATACACAAACTGCAGCTGAAGATGAAGACACAAAACATTTAAAAAGGACACACACAGACACACAAACACTGCTTTTGTCTATTTTCAGAAGCTGTTTGGAACAGTGAACCTGCAGGACAGAAACAGGAATGTATCAAGCAAACCCCATTAATGGCTTTTCTTGCCGCAGTGGCATAATGCCAGCGTCACCCTCATTTTTGTGTTTGTGTCACCGGGTTTATTTTCATCTTTGTCTTCTGTGTGGGACAGACTCTCACTAATTTGTGCTCCAGTTGTTTGCATCAGTACCTGATCTAAAATAGGTCTCCCTGGTTAATGACTTTTTGGTTAATGACAACCAAAAAGCAAAAGAAAGCTCTTCCCATTGGCTTCAGTTACACATTGTGGAACTTTTGTCACTGAGTCTCATGAGGCAGCATTGAGTGAGTTTCTATGCGTGTCTTATCATTTTTATTATCATCACAGATTTACAACACAACAAATTATGTGTCATGGTTAATCTTTTACATATAATTCACTTGATGGCTTGGATCTGTTTGCTTGGATTTTAGTTTTAATGCATAAGTTCTGAGTCCTTGCTAAGCCTGCTTTTTGTTTGCATACATGTTTACCTTCTGCTGATGGTTTTTTCCTTCATTTTTAAAGGGATTTGTTTTTTTCCTTTCTACTGTTTCCCACCACCCTGTACATGGTCAGGATGTGGATGACTAATGTTGATTTGTTTTAGTAGGATCACAATGAATTGGCTTGAATTTGCAGTGAAGAGACAAACACCTGAAATCCAGAACTTTAGCAGATTTTCTCAGTGACACGTCCTCTATTAAAGGCTAATTTGGTGTCAGTTTCCATCTATCTTGCATCCTGCACTGTGAGCTGTCTCCAGCCAGGAAAAGACATACTTATCTTGACTACTGTCTGATCTCTTAATCTGTCTGTAAAAAAACTGAATGTTGTACATTAAATTTTTGTCCCAAGTGTTGTAGACATGGGAAAAAATATAAAAATAGAATCTGATTTGGGAAACTGGCGAAACTGGTGTCCTTTCCCCCAATGAATCGTGACTAAACAAATGAACTGGTGGATTAACTGATCAATGAATTTCTTTATGTTAAAACAAATGGTTTAAATATGTTTTACTTGAGGTGCAATGTGCTGGCAAATAGGAGCATATTGACAACCTGAGGGTTGTGGTATTGACATGTGATCACTCTCACTTAGTGAGTGAAGTGTGACTGTGAATAATCAGCAAAGCACCTCCACTTCCTCACTTTCTATCTGCGGGGCTTTCACATGCTCCGATGACTTAAAAAAACAGCTAATAGTTGTTTGATTAAAATTTTTATCTGATTTCTAAAGTCTTTTTCAGGTAGTGCACTTAACTACTTCGTTACTACATTATAGATGTAATTTGTTGCTCTTTTTATATTGTGAATGCAGTGGAAACAGTTAACTGCTGAATGTTTTACTGTATTTCTGTCTTTAGAGGTTTTTAGCTCAGCTTTGCCAGTTGTCCTTGTTTCATATTTAATGATAAGAATGTGAAACTCAATAAACTGTTGAATTTTTGTAACTCAAACATAATTGCTGCTGGCTAAATAAACCGAACACTGCTGGAGTCAACTCATATTCCAAGTATTTTTCCTGTTGTGAGGTGAGAGCTGCTATAGCGGAAAGCAGGAGCTCGATCAGCACATACTTGTCATAATGAATTGTAATTCTCCTCTCAGTGGGGATCTCTCTTTACTGTTTGGATCATTATTTTCCACATAAGTGTTTGCATTATGCTGATCCCCGCTATCACTGTTGTCAATTTCAGATGTCAAGTGCTGGTTTGCTCAGCAGAAGCAAACACAGGAAAATGATTGTGAATGTTTTCCTAAACACATCTCAAAGAGCACGATATATGTCTGTGCCTGTCTGTACTGTGTCTGTGATTTTTTAAGAAATTAATACCCCACACAAATCAACTGTCTTTAAATAAGTTCTGCATTTAAGAGCTAATTGTCAGGTTATTGTTGGTGAACTGCCAATTTAAAACATCAGATTAGTCATGTTCCTTTTTAAATGTATATTGCATCAACTGGCCAATGCAACAGTGTCCCCTCTTTTCATTTAATAATGAGCTTGATGCACCAGCTTATTGCATGTAGGGCTGTCCCGATCCAATACCAATATCGGGTATCGGTGCCGATACAAACAAAAAAACACGGATCGGAAAGTATCGGCCTGCATTGAAATATGCCGATACTGTTGCCGATACCAGGTGATTAACATTTTCTATCCAGCCCTTTAACCTCAACAACCTGTACGAGATCTCCCTAGTTAATTTTCTACAGGATTTACTCAGGTTGTTTTTTCTTTCAGCAGAAATGTGAAATGTGCCGCGTGTTACACAAGTCTTTACATTTAATCTAAATTAACTCATTGGTTAATAATTAATTACTCAATTTTTCTCACACCTTCTGTTGTGGACTTTATTAGTTACACCTTAAGGTTTTGAGGTGCTCATAACAAAATGTAAGGATCGGTATCGGCCGATACTCAACCCTCTGTATCGGTATCGGTGTCGGAAGTGAAAAAGTGGTGTCGGGACAGCCCTAATTGCATGGATGGTGAAAGCGTATTAAAAGCTTGTGCTCTGACCCCTACATATAGGCATGGACGTAGTTTTAGGGGGGACACAGGGGACATGTCCTCTGCACTTTTTCAAAAGACCGTTTTAGTCCCCTGTACTCTGTAACTGTCCAAAAACAAGGTTTCGCTACATTAAACAGAATAGAGTTGAGCACTAGGACCCAGCGGAAAACATCCACTCAAGCTATTGCTGCCTCTCTCAGTTTATCCTGCCCACCAGTTCCTCCATTGGTTCTGCCTTCTCTTGTGTGATTGGCTGTTTCTGCTGTCACTCCACCTTGCCGGGTTGCTCACTGCACACCGTTCCTCTATTACTCATCTAACATGATCCCAAATTGTCCCACTGTTCATGTCATGCTCCACTATATTTTTGTCAGGCTAAGGATAGTAGAGATGCAGGAGAAAGAGAAGGAAATTCTGGAAGAGAGAGAGCAGAAGCTGCAGGACATGAAGGAGAAGTGGCTGGAGAAGGGAGAGGAGGAGAAAAAGCTGGAGACTCAGAGGTGAGGTTGAAAGAATAAACATGTTAGTCTTCAGATAAAGCATTGTGATAAATGTCAGAGTTATGATCACCTATATCAGAGCTTTCAAAGTTCAAACCCCAGCACCTATATGTTGTGTCAGATGAGAAAAGCAAACAGTCCAGGTAAAGTTTTATATTGAAGCCGGGCTTGCGCTGAATGATGGACATTTTATTCAATTTCTTCCCAAATGTAATTCCAGTTTGACTTGCCCAACAGTAGGTAGTGCTATGTAAATGATAATATTCCATAAATAAGCAAACATGTTACTAAGTTGGTGTGAAGTTGACTAAGGTGTAGACAGAATTGGGTGACAGTATTTGGCTACATGCTTTACAACCAGTCAAACCAAGACAAGGAAAATTGGGCTTTAAAGTATATAGAAAACTAAAAGAAACGCTAGAAGACACAGTAAGCTGAAAGATTTGTTTTATGAAAAACACTTCTCTCCACCCCACCTCTGAAATCAAAACTACGTCCATGCATATAGGTACTTGGCAGCAGTAAGATTGACAGTTTTACACCAAAGATGCGACCGACAAGACTGATAAGGTACCACTTTGGCATATTTCTACCTTTTCCCTCTCTGCTAGAGCAAATAGTGACGTAGTGGGTATTTATAATGATTTTACAGGAGTCATCATCTCATGAAAAATAAAAATATGAACCTCAGCAGCTTATATTTAAAAAGATAACTGTGTTTCTTTGAAGTGGGGTTGCATGAGGTATTTGAGTGTACAGTAGCAGATTGCAGTCAGTACACATTCAAATTCCTGCTCTACAATTAGATTTGTTTGTGACATTACTATAGCTCTTGTCCTGAAATGTTAGCAGCTGTATTAACAGTAGCTTCAGCATTATACTGCTGAATTCCGCAGTGCTCTTTTCAAATCCAGTAGGCTCCATTAACCAAAGTAGTAGATTTAAATCCCCAAACAAAGCAGTTGCTAATCTGCCTCCATCTTGATTTGTTAGTTTGTGTTCCTGTTTGATTTTGATCTGCTTCAAAGTGTAAAACAATCACCCAACAATCTGTAGGAACAGTTCTTCAGTTCACAAAGTTTAAACTTTTATTACAAACGTGCTTGTGTGGAGATGTAATCTCAACAACCTGGTCCCAAACATAAAAGGAAGGAAATATGTGCAACAAGGGTCCCTTTCAGCTCGGCATACTCTTCGTCATTAGAAACATCATTTCATTTTCCCTTTCCCCCTGTTTTTGTCTTTATTGTGTTACTTTTATTTTCAGTTTCCCTTTCAGCTGGGGTTTAGAAAGATTCAGACATGAGGCGCTCTCAAGCACTAGAGACACTTAATTAGGTTTAGTCAAAAATACATCCAGCTTGGACCATCTAACATTAGAAGTTAAATAAAAACACAAATCTATTTCTGTGCTTATTGGAATAAATTATCTCCATAAACCGTGGGTGGGAATGTCAGCCAAGTGGCTCGTCTGACTGACAGGCGCACAGCTTCTTTACACACCTCAGTCTCTAGAGGAGATGGTTTCTATGGTCCCGTGTTATTTCAACACGGTAAATCCCAACAACTAAACAGCGCTTCTACCTTCATTGTTGTGTCTTAGCAACATATTACCTTATTATGAAAGGACAGCAGTTATTGGAAAGACTCCAGCCCCACTCAAGACTCTGACTTGGATAACGCTGGTATAGAACATGAGTGGTTGGATGGGAAGAGAGCAACACTAAGTAAAATAAAATAAAGCTTTGTATAAAATGATAACATCACTGTGGTAACACTTTTCAATTTAAGTGCTTACATGTGTTGGTCTATTAATTTATTAAGATTTGCTAATCTTGGCCTAACAGAAAGGTTTACGGTATACAATTTATTTTTAAAAGGGATACTGTTACTTCAGGCCCATACATCAGCCTAATGTGAGTGATGAAGGATGATTTCTGGGGTCAATAAACAGCGTTTGATGAGTTTTAGCGCCCCAAAGTGGCTGTCCTCTTCAGAAACCAGACAATGTAACTTTGTGATGGTGGATCCGAAGGGATGGGATGGGATTGCGTGACCCGCATCGATAAGTCCTGATCAGAATGATTCAGCATACTTCTGTGTCCAAATGCAGCTAGCTGAAGCTAATCAGCTACAGACCAAAGATAGCATGACTCCCTAAAGCTTTTTACAAAAGAAATGGAAGTTTTTATAAATAAATATATAAATAAATATATAAATTTATAAATATCAAAGTAATAACAGCACAATTAGTAACTGGCTTGATTTAGTTTTGCGGTTTTCTTAGCTATAATGTCCTGCAAACAGGATTCCAAAACATGATGGAAACTGTTTCATTTTGCGACAGTGCTGTGTGGCCTGTGGGAAGTTACAGGTTCAGCTGCCCCTAGTGGCCAAAAGTTACACAGTGTCCCTTTAAGTGGTTGTGTTTGACAAACTAAAATGTTAACAAATGATTTTTCTATATAAAAAGTGCACAGGATTATGGAGTTTGCTGATACCCATAGAAAGTATGAACATATGTTGCACATTATGGAAATCCACAAACGCCACATAATCTAAAGAAGGAAATGTAAGAATCCCCCCAATTATTAAGCAACATTATAATACAGGAAAAGATTTATGAGAAGTTTGATTTGTATTCTGATATCTTAGGAGATGGGTGACAAGGCTGACCTCCTGGTAACACCAGATAAAAGGTTAGGTATCATCAAACTCTCCAGGGTTTATTCCTTGGGTACATGTTTCACGTTAAGGCATCCTAATCCCATATTCATTCAGACATTTCCTGTGAAGGTCATTGCAAAATTCTGTAACAGTATTTTAATCCAGTAGACCGACACAAAGAATTATTCTCTTTTGTGTTTTTTCTAGTTTTTTCATGATCTCTATCATATTAACCATTGTTCTATGCAAATTCTGTCCCTCTGCTTAGCTCCTCCTGTAGCATTTAAATCTCAATCACGTCTCCATTGTTATATAATGGAACATACAGTATAAGGAACATCCCTCAGGCCTTCAACAAACTACGTAAGCACACCATCTTGATAGCTGCCAACAGAACCTTGTTTAGTTGTTCTTTTGTTTGTACTGCCACAAGATAACAGCAATAACACAAATACAATCTCCGCTGCATTCGCTTCAAGTATTTTTCTTTCCCCTTACTCTTTTGCAGGTAGCTGCACACTTGTGGAAGATAACCAATTATGAGTTTGTGTCACTGTGCACATATAGCATAACCGGGGAAAAGTCCAAGAACAACATTACAGTGAGGTACGAAACTCACTGCTCAACTAAAAAAAACAGAAAAAAAGAGGTACAAATTGTGTCCGGTTGATAATAAATGTCTTTTTCGTGGTAAAGAATTTTGATTAAAATCTCACAAGGTTAAAGACATCTCCACAATACTGGTCATGAGGCTCTTTAAAAAGCTGAATCTGTGATACAAATAAAATGAAATGCTTGAGGTTGATCTCACTTTTGGAAACAGTCACAGCAACAAAGAATTGTGCCTCATTTGGTATTTAAGTCATTTTTCAAGTAACTGATGTTTGAAGGAAACTTTATTCTGAGCTCTTTCAATTGAAAACACCATTAGTGTTGCACTTTAACTCATCCCGCCTATGCTTGAAAGCACTGACAGACATTTTAGAGGAAAGCACAAAGGAAGCTGCTCCGAGTTTATTCACCCACATCAGAAAAGCTATACTCGACAGTTTGAATCAGATTAGTTTTAGGCCAGAGAGAAATACAACAATAAATTTAAAATATAAAAAAAAAAAACTCCGGAGGAAGAGAGATATACTTCTGATAAGTTAGATGAGGGAGCAATGTGAATGGCAGAAAGGTGGAAAACTGTTAAAAAAAATATGGACAGGACACACTGAAATTAAAGGACAGAAAACTTGTGACCCGTATGACTAACAGTTGTGATGTGAATGTCCATTTTCTTTTGTCTAATGAAGGTTTGCTCATCCACTGCCAAGGCTGGAGTTGTGCAGAAACATTTACAGCAATAACGGCTGTTATGACCTGCGGAACTGATGTCTTTCACCGCTTACGAGTTTGTTTCTCAGTAGTTACTATTTTAATATCACAAGTTGCTTTCAATAACATTTTATTTTATTTTATTTCTTTTTAATACAAGATGTTATTTTTCCAAGTAAAATGACCAAACCCTGGGTTACAAACACAGGGACACACTCTTGCTATTGTCCTGTAATTGGATGGTGATTGATTTCACCCCCTAGTTATTTCAAAAGGATTTTGTGAATAGCTGTTATTCTGCAGACTCACATCCTAACCAGATGAAAACAGGAGGAAAAAACACAATTAAAGCTGGTTTTGATGGAAACCGTGGCCTTGCATTATTCAGCAGTCAGCAATGGGTTTTAAGGATGCTGTCCGTTTTTACTTACAAGCTCATGTGCTAGGCTATCTATGGGTAGTGTAGCTTCTTTAATTCTTAGGAGAAATACAAAACACAGCTGACCACCAGCATGCAACAACACTGACAAATAAATTACATTATGACTATTGTTTTACTAAAGTTATTTCAGTATGTTCAAATAATTCACAGAGTGATAGTGGGAAGCAAATAGTAAAAATTTAAAGATAGAATAAAAGGTTACTACCAAAAAACACTCCTATTCCTTGGACTATCAGAAGTTGAAAGGATACGCAGGCTTCATGGGTGAAGGTAGACCACTGCCCATAAAAGGTCAAGAGAGAAACGTGACCAAGAGGACGTACTTTGAGAGCGTGGAAGTGTGTCTGGCTGAAATTTAACCCATAGACATGTTTAGATGAGATTAGCGTGTGTGAGATTACTTCCTCCACATCTGTCTTATTGTTATCCACTCTCCCAGCTGTTATCATATCGCAAGGCGCAATGGGAGAGGGAGGGAGGGAAGAGGCAACCACTGCACAGACGATGCAAGGAGTAACTCGCTGTCTGCGCAAAACTGTGAAGAAAATGTTGGTGACTCTCCCTTCTCACTCTCAGATGGGCTTTGCACTCCCGGAAGACATGAAGCCCATCAATTTCTACCCATGAAGAGGTTCAACACTCACTTTCTCCTCAGTTTTGCACTGATAGATAGATAGATAGATAGATAGATTCACCACTGAACGTAAAGAGAGAGAGAGAGTGGGCGGGTGGGCGAGCGAGCTCTC
>JBBBVT010000015.1:10035699-10057749 GCA_037177035.1 Craterocephalus eyresii
CCCCCCTCTCCCCCCCCCCTCTCTCCCCCCCCCCCCCCCTCGCCTATGAATTCTATGGTCCGACAATGTTGATATTACCTCAGTATTAGCAAACCAGTCACAGCTGTAGGGTCATTGTGCCAGTTTTGTCACACACAAAAAAAAACAACACAACAGTCATATTAAACATACACTTTTATTTTAAGGAAACCTATTTTTACATCCAAGTTGTTTTTCATATTTATTGGATCCCCAAGGCAAGTCCAGGGAAAGGGGAATAACCAAGAATAACTCCACAAAAGACAGTATTATAATTACTTTTGATTTATTATAGGTAATATAAGACCACAGGTTTAAAATAGCAGATGGGCCAAAACTGTCAGGGAGAGCCAAGGCCAACACAACAAACAAAAGCCCCATAACTAGAAAGAAATAAGGAACTTACCTAATCGCACCAACTACAAAAGAATACAAACCTACATCCAAACTCTCTAACTTCAAAATAAATAGGAGAAAACAACACCAAGCCAAAACAAAATGGCAGCTCTCCTCTACCAGGCCAATCTGATAAAACTAAACAAACTCAACAAAAACCCTAACCAACAGACAAGCCAAGTAAACCTAAGCTAAGACACAAAAAAACTCATGGTGTGGCATGGCAAGTGGCCAAAAGGCCCAGAAAAACTTTCTGCCAGCCCTTTTATAAGTTCCTCCCAGTGATTGGTTGATAGACATCCAACGTAGGAGGAAGAGCACCTGCACAATCACAGAAAAAATAGAAGTTACCGAAGATGCGACACATTCATGTGCAGTAAGAGTGTTAGTTTGGAAACCGTGTCCACCGATCCATAACCCTGTCCTCTAACCTTAGCCAGTCAGACTGGGTGTGAGCAGAGTTGAGTGATCCAACCTTGGGCTGTCCCTTGGAATCAACATGTCTAGTTTTTGAGTGTGGTTGGAAATTTTTTGGGATGTTGGCATATAATGTTTAACGTACAGCTGAACCTGTAGTTTTATCAGAACTTTAATCTATTATATAGTAAGGTCTGTTTGACATATTGGAAACAAACAATTGCTTGTATTTCAGAACGGTTGTAGTATACAAGCAAAAGTGCAGCAAACTGCAGAGTATATACCCTTAAAAATAAAAGAGAAATTAAAGTGTATGCATACTAGCCAATAGCCACAGTAACAAACAAAATACATTGTACACTCCAACAGTGTGTTTCTCTATTCAGAGACTGGATTAGACCCATGAGAACATTAAGGACATGACATGTGCAAATCTTATAATCCAAAAGTGCTAAAGGTATTAAATCATGAATGCATCCACTGTGAAGCTGGTGATGAGCTCAAGGAAAGAGGAGTAATATAAATGATTATATTAACAGCACCCTTGTGGTCTGTGTGCAGGACGGCCTGAGGGAAAGCTTTATTCTCAGCCTGACTGATTTCCCTAATGGAAAGCCAACTCCTAACTTAGACAGAAGTCAGCGCATGATAGGTTCCCAACAACACTTCACCCTTCTAGTACTATAAAGCTGCTCTAACACCATTCTTGCAGCTTCATTTAACATCAGTTGAGGAGTGGACAATCTCACCACATTGGGGGATAGTCCAACCTACAGCTCTGAAGACAGGCTCTTCTTTCCACTGAGCTATATGTAGCTAACAGCATTTAGCACATTTCGGTTCAGTGTTTAAACGTTGTCACAGGAACACCAGAAGCCAGCATTCACAATGTTTTATCCTTTGTGTAAATTTCTTAGTATTATGAAATGTTTCATCATATAGATCTAAAACAGCTTTTTCTTTATAACCCTTGGTGTTTTGGCCTTGTACCCCTTGTAACCCATGTGAATTTGTGGCCTGGAAGTTGTAAATTAAGCACTAGAAAGCCAGAGTTACAAGAGGAGATGAGTTTGATCTATGGTGAACAGACACATTTATTCCAGTATGTAATGTTTTACTGTGTAATTTGTGATCAAAAAAGGCTCTGCTTGTTATTATTTGAGCTCTGATACCAAAAAGACATTTTTGTTTTCTTGGTGTTTTGTGTTTTGTGAACTAAAGACAAGTTATGCATCAGCCATAAGCGTGGAGTCTGTGTCCAAAGTTGTTACACTATAACTAATCTTGGTCTTCCTCTTTTCTCTGATATGTATTATTAGAATCATGTACAACCCAATACTTTGATAAAGTATAACATCATGAAGCAACCTCATGAAATCAGTGGAGTGGTAGATCAAGGGAAACAGGCCCTTCCCTGAGCTCATGGGCTTTTAAGTTCTTTCTTTTTAATGAAATGGGTCCTGGTAAGAGCTTATTGCACAGATCAGTATGACATGAGCACCAAGGTAGGTATTTCACTGACACAGGTCAGAACTGTTCAAGTAATTTCACTTTAGCTTTTCAGGTAGAGTGGGAGGAAAACATAATATTGCAATGCTCTCATTTTCACATGCGGATTGTGGATTTGATGCTTGTAAGTAAAGAGCATTTCATATAAAAAACCAAAGATTCACATCATAAAATTGTACTATTTAGTGTACAGCAATTAAGCTTTTAATCTGTATGACCTAATTGTCTTTTTTCACACTCTAATTAAAAGATGAATTTAATTCCAATAGAGGAAACATGTTTCTTCGTGTAATGAAATGGTCTTTGCTGCCCATACTAAATACCAAACTAGAAAAGTAAACAGTTAGTGATATGATGTAGACCATGATCAGAAACTTGGCTGAGCTGTTTAAGTCTGATGGCAGGAGGAAAGAAAGTTCTTGGAAGTCCTGCATTTCATGCTTCTGTACCTCCAGCCTGAGGGTGCAAGTTTGACCAGTTCATGCTGTCAGTGGGTCGAGTTGCTGTAGTTTAAGCTCTGCAGAGTTCAGTAAAGTCCTGATGGTTTTCTCTGCAGTCTTCAGGTCTCTGCATCCAAAATCATCCAAGTCTGAGTTAATGATTCCTTAATCCTTAAAGGAGCTAAAAGCGATTTTTTTTTTCGCCGTAAGTTGGCGTGCTGTGGAGCTGTCTCAAACCAAAACAAAGCCTGTGTCAATCAATGCCTCTCTACCTCTCCCCCAACCGAAAAACCACGCCCCTCTTTTTTTTAAAAAGGAAGAACTCCTCTTGCCTCATACAGTTTTACTTTATTTATTAATTTTAAACAGAGAACATGTTTAAAATTATGTAGGCCTATAAAACAATATAATTATATATTTTCTAAAACTAATGCAAATATGACTAGTTCATGATGGGGTGTGCTTGTGCAATACAACATGAGCTCAGCTAAGAACCGCAGCTTATTCTAAGTATTCATCGTTATGATCCAAAACATAAAAATTTTAAAGCAAGCCATTTTTATTTTGATGCAGCTTCTAGAGCAGCATGCACGCGCGGCCGGGCCGGCTAGTAAACACAGAGCTGGAGATCAACACACAGAGGCGCTCTGTGACGTCACGCTATACTCCAGATGAAAATACACACCCGGTTCTTCATAAAAAGATTTTTTAATTCCTTCAGGGTGAAAACAATGAATTTCGCTTTTAGCCCCTTTAACCTTTAAGTCTTGCCCTTCATATTCATTTCAAAACTATTAAAGGTTTTCTCCTTACTCTAAAATAAAGTTACAGAAGGTGCTTCTAATGGCATAGTAAGTGATAATAACAGTAATAAAGATAAAGGTAATGCTTTTTAATCTTTCCAGTCAGTTATTGCTAAGTTTAATGGAAATAAGCACATTGAAACGACTCATTCTTTCAGTTCATGTGTGTCATTTTGTGTGAAGCTGGGAAGGTCAGGGTAACTTTGTTCTCCCTCAGATTAGAACTGAGTACCTTGCCTTTCTTGCTTTCTAACCCCAGCTGGTATTAGGTCTCCCGCTGGTTTTGTTTTGCATACATACTCTCTGAAACCATGGTAACCACTGCATGGAGTTTGACAGTAAAATTAGCTGCTTTTCTTCCTCTCCAACTGTTTCCGTCATTGTCACGCCATGATGGTTTCAATACAGCACCTTATGAAATATTTTTCCCTAAATGAAAACACAAAAGCCAAGTGTTGGCTCTCCACATTCATTTTTATTCATTTCCTGAGAAAAGTGATTTGATTTCCACAACAGAAAGCAATTTCATGTCCACAAGAAAGCCACGGCCACAGCATGCATGAGTTATTTGCCCTGTCTGCACAACACCTCAGTAACTTCGTCTAAACAAGAAGACAGCAGCACACTTAGCTTTCTCGCAGCCTGTAAGCTGGCTGACAGCCCATATTAGGGAGGATCATTTTATGGAAAAAAGTTATTAGAAAAGTCACTTTCCATATTGCTTATTATTCTGGGAATGATCAGTGGAATTTTTCTTTCATTCATCCATTTTCATGTGCACGGCTTGAATGACGATAATATTTAAAGCACTAAAGGATATGCCAAATGCCAGTCTCCATGGACACTGCAGCATTCCCTAGTGAAGCCAATAATTAGGAAGAGGTTAAAAGTGTCTGTTAGGGTTTTGTGCAGCAGGAGCCACATGTTTTGGTCATTGTTATAGACAGAGCAGTCTGTGTTCTCTTCATGTCACATAGAGAGCTTACGTCCGCTATCAATTCTTCCACGCCTAGAAATTATCAATGGCAACATGATTGGATGCTACTGAATGCGGTGTATGTTGGATTTCTGACATGCCTGTAAGTGATGATTTAAGCAAGACTGTATTTTATGCAGGATATCTCAAGGGATTGAATTTGGTCGACAGGTTGTTGCTACCTGATTAATGGGTCATTCAGGCTAAAGCAAGCACTTTGAGCTATCCTTAGCATTATTGCGGTAAGGGAAAATGCTTCTCTCGTGCTTTGTAGGGCACAGCCGTCTAAGCTGTAAAGAAGCTATAAATAAACCAGTGTACCACGCTGATACGAGTCACACAATGCATGCACAATATGACATTTTTTTTCCTGTCCTCCAGGCAACAGAGAAGGCCAGGTATTTGTTTAATCTCATATGGATTTAGAGCTTTGCAATGATTTGTATTTGTACGGGCTTTTACAGTATCGTTTAAGCTCCCCCCTGTGATGCTGGTGATGCATAAAATACATTATCTTTTTTTTTTGTGATACAGATTATCATTTCACCACAAGCTTTAAAACCATGTAATCAAATATGGAAGCAGCAATGTGCTTAAAGAAGGTGGCTGGCAGGTTTAATTTTATTTGGTCATAATACTATGCTTACACTGCTAAACGTGTTGTCAAATGATTTCAAAGTGAGTGTAATAATTGATGTTTATCAGATAAAAACACAAGCAAGTAAAGTTTTTCTTGTGATTCTGTAGAAAGTCACTTGTTGCATTTTAACACTAGACCAGTGATCTTGCTTGACTTAATCTTTATTGCAAATGCAGAGCTTCTGAGTGGCTCAACAGCTTTAAAACAGATTGATTATTTTAGCTTTATTGTTGTATTGCTGTATTGTTACCTGGGGAGGTAATGGTGTGTGTGTGTATAAGGGGAAGTCGATACAGGTTTTTCAGCTGTGTTGCCTGGAAGGGCAAAGGGTTTTTGACCACAAGGCATACGGATATTGTTTGTTGGCACAAACATTAAATTCATGATCAAAGGAACAAATGTTATTGAATCAGCATCATCAAAAAGCAGAGAAGACATTCAACCTTTTAAGCAACTGTAACAAGGACAAGTGCATCAGCCAACTCCCAAGTAAACCATTCTCACTTGGCCAGTAATAGGCTTAGTTCATTTGGTAGGGATAGGAAAAATAAGTCAGTTTTCTCTGGTAAACTTTACAAAACCAAAGTTTTTTTTTACATTACTGTAGTAACATGTCAATACTTTTTCTTTTTTTTTTAATCCAGTTGCTCCATAAGCTTGTGTTTCCCTGGAAATGCTCTGAAGAGAAATCACATGCCAGGCTTTTACAGGGCCAACAGACAAACAATGGCAAAAGCTCACGCGGCCTACTAAGAATAGTGTAATCATTGCCACAACAGCACAAATGGAGGACAATTTTCAGAATTTAGTGAGGACATGCCAAAACTGAAAATTTCAACAGGTATGAGATAAAGAATTCAATTAATCACACACTGACCTATTCACTGTTTTTAAGCTTAGATTTACAATGGGTTAGAGATGAAAAGATGAAAGCTGAGAGATGGTGAGTATGGAGATGACTGACTTTTGGGTAAGTGAATATAATGATTTTCCCTTATACATTGCTCATGTGGACATATCTGATTGCGGCACATACCCCCTGTACAAAGCGAGCTGCACCTGTTCCTCAATATGGATGAGATGAATCTCTTCTGATGCCACCCCCTGCTGGTCTTATTTGCTGATTTTTTTCTTACGAGCAATTTTTTCTTTGGTTCTCCATCTAATTTCTTGCCTCCTCTTAACTTAATCCGCTGTTCTTTTGCTTTTTCCAACAACATTAATCTTTTTTTTGCAAATATTCTCCTATATTGCAACAATTCTGGTGACAATTATTTTTTATTTATTTATTTTTTTTTAGCTCAACGATATTTTCATGTTCCTCCTCTACTTATGTACGGTGAATGAGGATGTGGCGTACACAATTAATTTTATTTTACCCTGAACATGATCATATTATCTCATTGAATTTAATTTTCTGGTGATGAAAAAATCCCATCTAAAAATACTTGTGCCCTCTAAAGAGATCTATATTTTCACGATTTGTTTATTTCTTAATATTTGCTTGTTAAAAATGCTACATGGAACAGACAGACTGAAACCCACCTGTCAGCAAGAAACATGAGCAGTGGGAGAAAGGGGGAGGAAAAGATGGAGAATGAGGGCCTGTTACAGTTGTTGAGCAATAACCACATGAAGTGTGGTTGCAGCACAGCAGTGACAGTTTGTCCCAGTTTTAGCATCAGAAGCGCAGTTTTTTCTTACCAAAAATTGTTACAAAACATCTCAATGAGATTGTGTTATTCTGCTTCATCTTGTTCTGGGTCTCCTTTGTATTTTTATGCATTGACAGCTGCTTTAAGAACATTTGAAATCACAGATTCTTTAAGATGCTCTTATTCTTTCTGATGAATTGACTAACAGTTTGCTTTCATTATATCTTAATTTAATATATCTTATGTTCTGTAGTCATTATATATTTCACTTTTCCTTATGCAGTTATTATTGTATTTCTTGTACATATTCATATCAATAAACTAGAGCTCATATTAACATAGAAATTAAACTTCGATTGTTCATATATATTAAAACACAGATGGCTGTTAGGTAGTGGAGATATAAAATTTTCATCTTTGACAACAGCGGGCCAGATATCCAAAAGCAGTTTAATTAATTAATTCATCTTTAATTGTTGTTTCCCAGGAACACTTTTTCTAATCGGACATCTTAACCATTAACATGGGTGCTTATAGATAAAAAGTAAGGAAAGGCTAGCAGGAATCTAATTACAACACATCATCTGCAGGTGATCTAAATCATTTTATCAGCGTACAGAAAAACAATCCTCACTTTTATAATGTATATTTAACCATGCTGATAGGTTATCAGTGTGTCATCAAACCCTAAAACAAATGAGCTTAAAGATTTCCTTTTAACCTTGATAAAATTTTCACACTTTCATATTGACAACATATTCCAGGACCAAATGCTGCAGTCTCAAAGTTGTATAACCTAAAAGACCTCTAACCTTTTAGCTTTGATTAAATTAACTCCAAAGAACATGAACTATGGTTAATTGATGACTAACTCTTTGTAAGTTCCCAGTGAACTGGAAATTAACCTCTTGGGCCCTTTAGGGAGTTATTGGAGGATTAAATCAGCTGTCTAGGATGGAAAAAGCCACAAAGACTTGTGCTTTTTACACATAATAAGACTGATGAATATGGTGGTGAATTATCAGTTATAGCAGGGTCTTGCTAACCATCAGCCCCCAGTTAACATTAATTCTACCTTAAAATAGCTGTGCTGTATTCTCTGGCTTTAATAATGTGTTTCTGACTTCTTTTGACACTGTGTCACTTTACAGCGGCGACATTGTGTCACAGTGACATTCTGGAAATTGAAATAAATTCCGTTCCTGAAGTAGGCCAATTTTGTTTTTTAATTTTCGGTTGCATTTTTGTAAACAAATTATTTTAGTCATGAGGATATAGGAGAGATGGTCAGCAGAATGACCTGGAAAAACAAATTAATAGAAAAGAGAGTTTAAAAAAGCCGAAACAAGTTGGCATCCAAAGTTGTGTTTCACGTGCAGACCTGCTGCAGACCTGAGTGTTATATTTTATTAGCTTGTTTGTTGTCACATCTCTCACCCAGTCTCAAACTGATATCATGACTTCGTTTTAGTGGCTTGTGACACTCAATAAATTGTGGGGAAATATATTATGTTGAAATGCCTCCTCCATGTCAGCCTGGTTTTGTTCTTTATCTCAGCAGCAGAGAGCGGGCTGGGAGCTGCTGTGACAAGCAGCCTTGCCAATGAGTTACAGCCATTCAGACTCATTATTCCCCATCCCAGCCTACTTTGCTGCCTTGACAAATGTATGTGTCTTGTCTCATCATTTTTAGAAACAGGCCCTGAGCCGTCTAACCCATCAGCCAATATACACAAAAGTCAGTTGTGATGCTCCTCATTGTAAATGGATTGTTACCATAGTGCTAAAGACAAATAGACTAAGCAAAACACAAATAATCTGGTGGGTATTACAGAAAAGATTGAGTGAAAGAGTTTATTTTCTGATCCAGCATTAAGGTTCATTACATTCCATTATTCATATCAGCCAAGAATTTAGAACAGGGACAACTTGTTTAAAGAAGGATATTTTCTTTCTGTACAAGAGGTTTTAAAGTGCTGATGGGTTTATCGTGATTTAAACAGATCTCTCGAACTATTGCCATAGGGTTCGTGAAATGTCATATAGGTGTGATATGACTGTCTGGTCAGAGATCTTGTCTCCATGGTAAAAGTTTAACAGAATTTCTGTTTTTGACAGATTTATCTAACCAGAAAAACTGTGAGTAGAAGACAAATCTTTACAAAGCGCTTTATCCCCACCACCTTCTTTTGAAGTTAAACTAAGAATTTATTTCACTTGAATTCTCTAATTCAACCAGGTAAATATGTGGTGTGCTTTTGACAGAGAGGACGGAAATATATTGGAATACATTATTTGCATATAGCATATTTGATGTAAAAGACAAATGCAGAAAAAACAACCTGTCAGTGAACTGCTTGAGAATCTCAGCTCCCCGACAGATTCATGATACAAAAATGGAGATTAAAACATGCAGGGTTTATAAATTACATCATCATAGCTGTAGCCTACAAGAACATTTGTCTGCTGAAGTGGTAAGTCTTAGTGTAATCAATGTTTTTTAGTTCATTATTCTTGCTTCTGCTAGAAGAAAAAACGGTGACATTGGGATGGACATTTCACCCGGTTGTAGCACAGGACAGGAACGATGGATTAATCCTCTTTCATAAATAATGAGTTAACTTCCATAGTTCAACTTAACTCAACAGCACACTGTCAAAGTTTATTTTAGAGAGAAAAAATGATGACTGACGGCATAATTTCCATTGTACCAAAACTTGTTATCCAAACAGGTACAGTATAGTGATAAATATGCCTTTTTATTATGTGAATGTAGCATGGGAAATATGTCATTTAAATGAGTATAACCATGTTCATTCTGTCCCTGGTTATCCTTTTTCACATGTTAATGAAGAATTAACTAGCTGGTTAAAATGGCTTTGATTACAAAGTGACATTCTGAGCTTTTCTCATCAAGAAAAAATGAAAAAAGTGTCAATCTTCCAAAGTCTGAGCTCAGGTGTCCATGTGCACAGCAGTCTTACAGTTGCATGAAATACATTTTTTTGTCGAAGAGCAGACAGCTTTTTCGTTTTTTCCCCTAATTTTTCTATGAAACCTCAAACCGCAGCCATAACCGAAAAGAAACCTTACACTTTGTGCTTCACACAAAAACCTTTTTTTCTAGCACACTCTCAGTTTTGCGGCCACTTATTTTCAGGTCCAATCCAATCGAACAAGCTGTTTCCGTTCTCCCTTTTTTCTCCTAGGTGAAAGTTGAAGTTACTTCCTATTTTTAGCTTGAGCTGCATTGCCTTTAAGCTTCAGATACTTCCCCCCCCCCCTTTGTTATTTTTTGCTCATGCACAATGATTTTTTAGCTCCTTCATGTTCACATACATTCCTCGGGGGATGAGGTGACGAAAGCTGGAACAGTTTGGTAGAAAACTTTTCGTATTGACAACTAAGACCTGTGTTCGGAAAGTTACAGCAAAGGAGAAGAACTCTGTACTGGGATATTATCTCATGAGGGTTTCTGTCATGCATGCAAGTATCGGTGTTGCAAACTTGCAGAGTTATTGGATATATCTGAATGCCATGTGCTATGTGCGATGCCTAAAAGGATTCTGAGAACATACCCAGATGGCACCTTCATCCATTTGTCTCTGCAAGCAAGTGATGGCTTCAGGGTGCTTTGAAGCTGTGAAATAGCGAATGCATTTTTAACATGAAATTATGACAGTCAGCAGTGCAGCACTGAGGTTATAGGATTATTTTCACATCTCTGTCTCTCTGAATATGAGATGGTGTAACCTCATGTTAGAACTGGCCACTTATTACACAAGCATCAGTCTAACGTTGTCTCCTTTCTAAACAATTAACAAGGGTGGTAATTTGAATTTTTAGAAAACCATTTACTAGTCATAAATAAATCTTATTATCTACTTCACCATTTTCACAGGCTGAACTGGGTTTTCCTTGAGTTTTAAGAGTAGCAAAACTATTTCTAAGCTAAAATAATTGGTATATTAGTCCAATTTAGTCATAGTTCATGACACTCTTAAAAATGCAGAAGTATAGGCTACTGTATATCTGGATTTTTTAATCTATGGTTTTATAGTAATTGTTTTAACCATTTTTCTCTATTTTGCAGTACTTTGAGATCTGTTTCACCAATTTAAAGTGCTTTATAAATTAAATGCATTATCACAAGAAACATTTAAATGACTTTCACAGATCAAATGAACATCAATTATTTTCTACTATAAATTAATCCATTGCTGATGCCGGGGTGGTGGAGGGGATGAAAAAGTAGACATCCAACATACTAAGTTCATTTACAGCAGCAATAAAGCTGCCTTATAGGCAGCTTAAATGCTTCGGCCAGGATGTATACATTTGGTTTGAGGCAGATCACAGCAGAGCAGCTCCAGTTTCCTGCCTGAACTAGCTTGCAGCCTTGCTTGACTGGGTTAGATCGATTCCATGGTCTGGAACCAGAGATAGACCAGAATTGTAACATATGTACTGTATTTCTTTCTTCTTGTGTTTTCCAAGCCCTGATTCCTTACATTCATACATTAGATTTTTCTGTTAATGACCTGTTTCTGCACAAATTATGTAAATTTTCAGGAAAGTGGGATGCAGGCAGTTTCTTCTGGATTTTTTTTCCAGCAGTAGCCGTTCATACATGTGCTTCACAGCAGGAGACTTTCTGCTGAAGTTTCTCTCTCACAGCTGGACACGTGAAGTGTGTGTGTGTTTGCTGTGCGGGAAATGTCACAGGAGGCAGAGCGTGATGTGATGTGTTTTCTAAACAATATGTTGAGACCAGCAGATGAGATGCCTTGCTGTGGTGATATCAGTGCTTATATGAACAAAAGTGAAGGGCTACAAACCATTTACGAGAAAAGAGGATGAAGCTGAGACTCTGAGATTCCCACTTACTCACTCGCTCACAGGCTGGGAATGCTCTGGAGGACTTGTTTCATGTGGTTCACTAAAAGGAATGTGTCATACTGTCCTATGTAGCAGTATGTGGGCTGCCTTCAGAAGCTTTCCATCTTCAAAGGGAAACCATGAATCATCCCAAATGAGTATTCACACAATCATGCCCAGACCTTTGTCAAATGTCATCAATCCTCAGAATTTTTTGCCATTTTTCAATTTCTTTCAGCCTTTCTCTGATGTTTAATCTCTAAAAGAAAAAAATGGACAAAAGAAAATTAAACCCTCTTTGTTAGAAAGCCCTCTCAGCACTGACTTAACCAACAAGTGGCCAAGAGGAAGAAGACACTTATGGATCCCTCCTTCTTGCAACAGCTTCATTAATCACGCCCCCGATCGATGGCAGCACAGGAAATGGATGCTGCTCAGTTTCCAACTAAGATGCAGCATAATAGATTCCCATCTCCAACTTGTTGAATCTTTGACCCATCTTTCTCCCTCTGAGTTTATATTACCTTATGTTTAATCCACATAGTGACCATCAAAAAGGACCAAAACTTCAAAGTGAGTCTTGTACAGCTTGGTATAAAAACGGAGACATGAACCTTTGACAATGTTTATCTGTCAAGCCAACACCATGGCCCCTGCTCACAGTGCTTTAACTTCAGAATATTATTGAGAAAAATATTAATACTATGCTTAGAGAAATGGTACAGCATCTCAAACATAATAACTGTACCTGTAGATACACAACAGTTATTTAAACTAATACAATACTAAAGACAGGGTACAGTAGTGACTCTGATGACCATCTCCCTGAAAAGTTTCATTTTAACATGTAAATCAAGCCTTCTGGTTTACTCTCAAGTCCAGCATTTGTACCTGAATCAAGCTGGGCTTCATAAATTGTTTTCCTTCTTAAGCTCTCATACTCAAAAAGAATTGTCCAAATATTATCGGCAGGGCCAGGGCTCCTTTTTCATTGACATAAGCATTTGTTGAGGCTAACCCCGGCTACATTTGGCCATGTTAGATGAAGAGAAGGTATTGTAATCATTCATTCATTAAACCAGACACTGGCATGTCTTTTCCTTTTGAGTATAAAGCATTGGTGTTCCTGCATATTAGATTTATGAGGCTGTCCAACAATCCACATTTAACCTTCCTCACACAAAAATACTGCATACACCAATATTTGGTAAAAGCTCTGTGTTTCTTTCAGCAAAGTAAAGCTCTATCTGGGCCGTCTCAGGTCAAGGTCATGACATGAAATGGTAGTGGAGATGTGGGTTTTTGAAACAGATCAAGGGAGACTCCATCTCGGCTTTTGTTCTATTATTAATTCAACTCCTTATCCACAGGCATCAATTCATGTGTTTGGAATTGTTTTTACATTCCATTTGATAAACCTTGAAAGTACAAAGTTGCAACTCAAAGCAATGTCAATTTGACTATACATTCAGCAAAGGTACTGGCTATTGCTTTACTTCTAAAATGAGAGGTTGTCACATTCTTGAAGTCTTCTTAAATATTCAGTACATGACATTTTAAACTCTAATTAAGCTGGTGATTGCTATATGAAGGCATTAGGGATGTAACGATTCTCTCAAGCTACGATTCGATTCGATTGTCGATTTTGAGCTGTTAATTTTCGATTTTTAAACGTTTTTTTTCCCGAACAAAATTGATTTTAGTTATTTTATAGCCAAATGAATTTTCTTTTTCTTATATTTGCCTTTTTCACCCTTGCAGGGGGGACGTTCCCCCTGCAACAGCCCATATAAAAATAAAAAAGTATACAGATACAAAAAAGTAGCAAAAAGGAAGAGGAAATGATTTGTGTATAACTAAAGATAAAAATAAAACAATGAACAATAAAAACTACATCTAATGGAACTGTTCACAGTGGTTTAGAAAAATGCATTTTACTTTACATTTCGAATTAATCGGCACCTGCAGTAACTAATCTGGGTTTGATGCTTTTGCATCGGTGAAATGATGATTACCTGGCTGATGCTGAACTGGCGGACAAACCTGTGCTGTACAGCTTCCTGCTGAGACACTGCCACATCCAGGATGTGCTGCTGTGAAACTCTGATTTAGTTTTCCAATAAACACACTGCTGCGTGTTCTCCTTGGCTGAGCCTGTAGTGGTCGTGTACTTTATAAAGTTTTTGTCGTTTCCCCTGCAGTGATCCTTCTTTACCCTCATCTATGTTTTCGTTTCTGTTAGTGCGCTAGTAAGTTGTTTTGTGTAACAGATTAACTCATCCAGGCGGAACCCCATTGAGTCGCTTGGGTTGTCCGGGCGGATGCACTAAATATTAATAGATAGAAAATCGATTTTCCTTTTTTCTACATCGATTGCCATCGATACATCCCTAGAAGGTATCGTAGTGTCTTGATGTTCATGTTTTGCCTTTCTCCTAATATTTTCCTGCCAGTAAACATCTTGGTTCCACAAGGTGCGTCAGCTACGTGTGCTTCAACATGTACTATATATCACTCTTTCTTTCCCTGAACTACATAATGATCTTTCTTCGGTGAAAAACCCAAGAAAGTGTTGGATACACTGAAGCCAAAATAGCATTCTTTATCTGACTGAGAAACATGTGAGCTGCATAAAATGCTGCACTTCATTCCTCTTTTGGTTTTTTACTGTAAATGAAGAAGTACTGTCGATGAGCTCAAACAGCACAAGAGAAACTTGGCTGCTTCATCAGACGTGGAATGACAAAGAAAGAGTTTGCGATCACTGAAGCTGCCTTTTTGGAAAATAAAAACACTGAATATGAAAGTCAGGACTAATAAACGTTTCCTAAGTTACTAATTAATCTAACTTCTTGGGGTTTTTCTCTTGCTTTTTAAGCCATAAAATGATCAATTCAGCTTTTTAAGTGTCCAATCATTTCACTGTCTTTTTTTGGGTTGATAACAAAGATCCACAAATTAAACTGCAGTTCTTAATATATTGTTTTTCTGTTTGTATTTTACAGCAGCTTAAGTAGATTTAATATTAAACTGTTTTTGACTTTTCACTGGGGATCCTCCTGACATCAAGTCATGCTGTTTCAAACAGAGCTGCCACTGACGGTTACTCCCAGCATATTATCAAAACAACAATGAAATATAAATAGATAGTGATTTATATATGCTAGCTTTTCTTGTCTTGCTATACAATAAAATACTGGTGTTTCAACTACAGCTACATGGACATTTACTTACAGTGCTAAACTAGCATTTGCCTACATTTTAATGCATGCAACCAGAAAGATGTTACTTCATTCAGTTCTGTGGCAATTAGTCATCTTACCATTTTCAGAAAGTAGTAATAATTATCTACAGAACAGAGTATGATTTCTAAACGTAGCAACACTTCATACACATATAAAAGAAGCACACTTATTTTGCAGCTTTTTTGATAATTGCTACCAATTATAGATGAAAAGCTTGTTCTCTTTACATTATACTGTTTGAAGGTCCATGAACCCCTGAAGATGTCCTAATGAACAAGTAGAACAGGCACTGTGTGGTTACTGAAATAATTTAAAAGCACACCACGGAAAGGTGATTAAACTCAAAAAGGTGCTGCAATGGATTTGTGTTCAAAGAAAAAAAAATCCTGTTGAGATACCTGCACAATGTCAATGTTAGGTTGCCAATCACCTATAATATGCATGAAATAGATGTTATGGATGAAGAAATTACCATTTGATGAGCCTTTTTTCATCCTTTGGTTCAGAATTGCCTCAGACGTAGGTTTCCAGCCGTGCAGCAGCTCATTTCTGGATGTACGAGCAGATCATAAGAGGAGACCCGGCTGATTTTGCTTTATAGACACACCCACTTCCCTACCCTCATGTCTTCACTTCATCACCTCATTTACTGGCAACCCAGGACGATTCTTCAAGGTGCTGTACATGTAACACTCGCTGATACATGTTCCTAACGCAACCATTTCATTTGCTTCCTATAGACACTTTCATCATGATCAATGCTTTGCAATGATGGATTTGAAACCATGGTCATATAAGATTTTTGTAGCTGTGGTGTACGTGGAACAGGTTGAGCAGTAGGAAATGCCAAAAGGTTTCAAACAACACTGCCTGCCATGCTCTCCTCTTAGGAAGATGTGCCCTTTTTACATATATTTAAGTGCCACAAAACACAAGAGGAGCTGAGTTAAAAGGATATGTACAGAGAGGTGGTTTGACAGCAGGTACTGTCAGATGGCATCTTTATTACTTTACAAGGGGAGTCCTGGCGGACTTCACAGGCATCTGCTTCCTCTCTTTACTGCCACTGCAAGCTTAAAGAAATCAACCATCTTCAGCTGTGCTTCAGGATTGTATTATAGCGGAAAATGTTGAGGGAAATCAACTGCAATTGTAGATATTTTGCCTAAGTTACGGTCCAGTTGCTTTTGAATTTTCATATCAAATCTGTTGGCAGATTTGAATAGAACAACCAACTCGAAGGTTTGCTCTCTCTTACAAACAGAAAAGTAATCTGAAAATATTTCTATTTTTGCATCATCATCGCAGACAGAAAAAAGAAGGGGAAATAAACACAATTAAGCTTTATACTCAAGGAGTATAAAGCTCTTTTCTTGGCTACACATCAGGTTAACTTGCAAGTCCGGTAATATAAAGGAATATATTGCATTAGAGATGGCCTCAATTATCATGCTTGTTGCAGCGTTAGTGATATGTGGGTGTTATGAATATTCTGACCACAGCTTTGAATAGTGTGTTAGGAACTCTGACAGAAACAGATGAAAAACATATTTCTTCCCCCACAAGCATATGTAATACAGTGGATGCATTAGTGAACATGAACCTGTTGAATACTTTTACAACAGTACTTTTGGAGCCTGACAAATCTATTTTAAAATATATTACATCTATCTGTCTATCTATCTATGGATCTATCGATCTATTGAAATCCTACTTTTAATTAATTTTCTTTTAATGAATCCCATTGGCATGTTCCCTTAGGGACTGTTGGAAGTGCAATGTATGCAGAATCGCTTGTTCATAGGCAGTTGTTCATAGCTACCCCAAAATGTGAACTTAGGATAAGCTATGCCTTAATAATGCCTATCTATGTGCAGTTTAAAAGCTTAGAGTTTAACTCTGAGGTTCACATCAGAAACTCTGTTCTTTTGAGTGCATGGGAATGTTCTCAACAGGTGGGTTTAGTGTAGGAGGAGATGCACTCGTAGGGTTTTAAATTGACTGAAATGATATTCATACGTGTGACTCATAAAGGGCACCTGCTCTCGGGAGCCTGCTGGGTTTGCTTCCGATCAGCTGGTTGAAGATCAGGGCTGGAAATGGAGTAGGGGCTCTCTAGGTGTCCACACTTTGAGTTAGAATTTCTGAAGGTCCAAACCTTACCTTTCAGGCTCAAATGAACAGCATCCGAAAGACATTCAAAAAAGACATTCAAGAGAGTATATTCAAAACAGGGAAGGGAAATAATGTTTCATGAGGGAACGTGTATTGAATGGAAATGGAAATAAACTGAAATGAATGATCGAACAGATGTTATCTAACCTGGTACTCCGGCTTCCTCCCACTGGCCAAAGACATGCATGTTATGTTAATTGGCCACTCTAAATTCTCCCTAGGAGTAAGTGTGTGAGTTGTTGTCTGTTTCTCTCTGTGTTGGCCCTGCCATGGACTGGCAACCTGTACATGGTGTACCCCGCCTCTCGCCTAATTGCTGGGAAAGGCTCCAGCCCACCCATGACCCACAACCCTAAATTAGGTAAAGTGGTACAAAAAATGAATTAATGTTCTTTGTCTATTTGCCATTTATTACTGTATGATATATGTCAAAATGATTACAGTGTAGTCTTCTGCTTCTTGGTATCTTTTAGAGGGCAGAAGAGCAAAGTTTTTACTATAAAGCGATGCAAAATGTATGAGAAACAGTACTTATCAAATATGATATGTTTGGCATTTTTTGGAGTAAAATGGCGGTAATTGAGTTTGCCAGTATTCAAGATAGATACTATGCTGTCAGATTTACAGGAAGGTGTCATTAAGAGGATATTCACCAGTTGTATCACTTTAAATAACAGCCCTGCAGACAAAAGGTCAACCAAGTGCCAATTGGAGAACCCGAATAGTTGACTGTGGTAAAGGGTTTGTCAGACCGAGGATTGTGTATTACCAAGACTTGCTTGGAAAGGCAAAAAGCAGTTTTATTTCTTTGAACTCACCTTGTTTTTTTTGTTTTTTTATATAATAGGGAAGTTATGTTTGCAAAGCAACTGACTATAAAGCAGCTGAAACGATGGAAGGTGAAGGGCTATGGGTAAAAGAGGGTAAAGGCCATCTATGCTGGTCTGACAGAAGGGTAAGTAGCTCTATTTAAGAGTTCAGATAAATCTATGTGCTAAGAGATGGACTTTACTGGGAGAGATAATTAGAGGTTACACAGGGGGCACAATTCAGAGGGAATAGCGAAGTAAGAATATGCTGCAAGAACAGAAAATCTAGAGTATTATCAACTTTTAAGTGTGATGCAATATAGAAATGGGATTAGGACAGGTGAGTAAAAATGGGAAGAATAAGAAGTGTAATATCTTTAGGTGCTCAGATTGTGAAACAGGAAAGCATGTAAAAGTTGCAGAAATGTTGTAAGAAAATTGTTGTATCCAACTAGCTACAGACATTAGAGAAGGATGTGTGCCTATGGCATTTAAATTTCCCATATGCAGAAGGTAATTATGTAAAACTAAATATTGTGTTTTATTAGCTATAAACTGCACATGTAGAATTGGATGATTTCGCAGAAATATAAATGAGTCGTGTCTTATGTTGAACTGCCTGTTGTTTACTTAAATCAACCAATCAATTGAGTTAGGTTGTTTTTTTTCTCAAATTGACAAATATGAATAATTGTGTCTGTTTAGTTGTTTCGGTTTTTTGTGCAGTAATATGATGATGATGCATATGGGCTATTGGATTAGTGGAAACTATTTTCTTGGGTACTGACTATGACCTTATAGTCTGACAATGACTACTTTTTTCATTACTGTAGGTCCCCTAATCAAAAATTACTATTATTGTTAGTATCATAAGTGTTTGTATTAATATTAATTTATGGAAGCGAGGAAACCCATTGTAATCTTATATCACTTAAATAGAGTCAATGAATTATTCAGTCTCTATTTGGATGTAACTTTGGGTGCTTCCATGTGTAACGTGGTTTGTAAACCATTTTGTGGGTAACTTGGACTACTTGCAAATAACTCAATAACAGTAAATAACTGTAACATAACCATTTTTCCAGGAAGCAGCCATTTGGATGAACTGTTGAATCTTGAATACTTCAGGCAAAGTGTGATGTCTCAAAACCTCTCATTTCTAAACAGTTTAGAAACATTTTGATTAGGGTGTGAATCTTGCAGCAACTCACGATTCAATTCGATTTCTGATTCTTGGGGTAACGATTCTGTATCGATTCCTGATTCAAACCGATCTTCATTCACATTCAATCCTCTTTTAGTAAGAAAACGTGCTGATTAACTATATAAGCCCTCTATAAGCCAGAAACAGCTCTGAGGACTTGTTTTATTAGTTAAAAGAGAACTGATAATTTTTTATCAAAACACAATTTCATCATGGCAAAGTTTAACATGTCTTTGTCACTTAACAGCAGCTTTGAAAGTCAAGCTAATTATAAACTTTAGCCTTTAGAAAATTGATTCTTGGAAATTTTAAATGATTCTGAATCTTGATGAACAAAAATCACGATTCCGATTAAAAAGGATTTTATTCACCACCCCTACTTTTGATGTTTCGAAAGTTAAAGTGCCATTTTAGAATTTTTAACTAACATCTAGTGAAGAGTGCAAGTTACAGTACTTAAAATGTTTTTAAAGTTTTTTTTTGTCCAGGCTTTATTAATAGACAGTCTACTGAATCTTGTCATGGAGCCGAGGTGGAAATCTCCTGCTCAGACAGCTGGGACTGATGCCGCACGAGGGCAAGACTGTTAAGTGCTTCTGCATTGGGGCGGAGCTTACGTCGACGTCCACTTTTTGAGGAGCTTCTGTTAGATTAACAATAAATAGCTGTCAAATTAATACTTTTAGTACTTTTAGAATCTTACAACTTTGCAATGTCATTAATATTTGTACCTTAAATATTTTGTGTTTGCATTTTTGTTACTGGTTCTGCTTTTGTGCAGGAACTACTGGCACAGTTGCTGTCGTGCAATGATCCTATATGTGAAGTTCATTATTCTATCACAGCTACCAGTTTTTGTTCATGACTGCATAACTGAAGTGATCCGTCTTGTCTTTTCAATATTGCAAGTATATTTCTGGCTACACCAATTGTCTTAATTATAAAGCCTTAGCAACTAAACACGTGCTTTCAGAGCTGGTTGCTAAGCTCCTTCTTCTTCAAGTCTTAAAAGCCAAATGCCTTCTCTAAAAATAGATTTCTTTCTTTCTGAGGTCAAACATATTCATTCCTCTTGCTGACTATAACAACAGAACTCCATTTGCCACTGTTTAAGAAGAACCTTTATAGGAGTAGTTTTGCCATCTTGGAACTGGGATTAACTGTGTTCCTAAAAGATAAATGAATAGATTACAAATAGTGTTTTACTGATTGCTGAAAAATGTGTAAATTCTGGTCTAATAGGCCCACGCTAATGTTATTTGTTCCCAAAGTTTACCAATATTTACTCACACTCATCCTTATGGGAGCATGATATGTTTCTGTAACATATGAAAACACTGTAACATGTTCCCTTTGCCATAACTTTATTCATTCTTAAACTCTAAAATTCAATCTTTATCTTAATGCAAGCATACGTAACATTTCTTTTCCCAATAAAAATTTACTTTGAATAAAGTTTGAAGCTTTACATCAGTGATTTTTTTAGTAGGTGATCCTTTTACTTCTACAAGTTGTACCACTGTACAGCAACCAAACAGAATACAAATTCAAGTACAACAGTTTGTACTTCAGATGTTTTGTAAACATTTTATTGTCTTTGCCGTTTCATTACAAAAATGTTCTTTAGTTTTATAAAGATGAGGTTTTTGGTTATTCTGCCACGTTTTGTGGAAATATTGTTGCCCTTTTTTGTTTACATCTTCTTTTATGCACATCAGTGCAATCATGGAGTAAGAGAAGCATAAGTGTAATAATGATGGCTACAGTTCACTAAAAGATCTGCTTTTTTGCTTCACTTTCACAGCCTATGTTTGCTGAATGAAGCTCACCCATCATTGATTCCTACATGCACGCTGCAGTTTCTGACATGAAAGGTTTAGGTTCCTACATATTTTAGTACATGTTCACGATATCTTCTCAGTACTGTTGAGGAAGTTGTTTATTTTCATCAGTGAGTTATATCACCAGGTATCTTCTTCACATTGAGCCAATGGTCCTTCATCTATAAATAGGCTTAGACACTGTGGGGTCAAGATACTACCTTTTGGTTGTCCAGCAGCAGTTTCTATTATAATTGGATTTCTGTCTATAAGTTTTCCTCCTCACATGAAAGTGACTTCATGTCACACTGTATATACATTGCAGCAAGCGGGCAACAAGCTAGTGAACCTTGCAACAATTTTGATTTGCTCCTTTTTATAAATCAGACAACTATCTGGAATGTACAGGTGTAGAGGAATGTTATCGCACCCATGGGGGATGAGGATGTTTTATCACCCACACTTTTCCTGGTAAGAGGGTTCAACACCTGCACTTTTCCTGCATTTTTAAAACTTATTATTATTATTATTATTTATTATTATTATTATTATTATTATTATTATTATTATTATTATTTTACTTTTCCTGCAGTTCGCACGAACGTTGCTGCATCAGTCGTTCTCTGGCTCTTGCTATACGGCGCAGCGGCCTCTTCGTCTCCCTCTCCTGTTTCTCTGTGAATCATGGTACCTGCTGTCAATGGCTGATTGGCTTTTCTGGTTTCCCATCTTTCTTGTTGCGTTTGTTGACTATTCGAAGGATCATAAGAAGAAAGAAACTAGGGTTTTACTAAAGTGAGTACTAAATTTGGATATGCTAATAATAGAAAGCAAAATTGTGACGTCTCCAGTAAATCAGACCCACGAAGTCAGAAAATGAATAATTATATATATGTCTGAATAATGAATAATTCAGACATATATATGTCTGAACCTGATCTATTTTCATAGAAATTGGCCTATGTTATATGACTGTAGCCATATATATATATATGTATGTATGTATGTATGTATGTATGTATGTATGTATGTATGTATGTATGTATGTATGTATGTATGTATGTA
>JBBBVT010000015.1:10079943-10099894 GCA_037177035.1 Craterocephalus eyresii
ACCCGGCAGAGAGAGAGCGTCACGCCAATGCTAAAAAAACTAGCCGCTTTCGCTAACTAAAATGCCCTGAACTCGTAAATATGTGCAATCAATGAGTCATTAATTGTAATGAAATAGCCACTTTTACCACATACTATACCAAGTAGAAAACCATTTTTCTTAGAAAGATTAAAATAATATCAGGTATAGTTCCTTTAATTAGTATGATTCAGAAATATTTAGCTTTTACTCAAATACAAATGATAGTATGTATTTATCTGTTCCTTGCTACAGTATATCTCTGAATGATAAAAAGGATCCTAGTATATATTACAAATATATTATAATTAACCCTCTTTTATTCTTATAATATGCTACTTCAAGAGTGGTGTTAACAGCTAGCCCAAGAAAACTACTCTGTAACCCTTCAAATTTGCATTTCAAAGCTTTTTTTAAAAACAAAAAGAAAACATATCCAAAGAAGGGAAACAATAATCATCTTATTGCTCCGTGTTTTGTCCTGATAAAGTTAAAATAGAATAAAAAAAAAAAAAAACAGTCACTATCGACTCTAATTCCATTGTACTTTACTTAACGTTTATGAATACCAGAGGAATGTGTGGGGAGGACAAGAAGTTGGTCCAGGTGTTAAACATTTCCTCAGCCAGCAGGGGACAAGGTCAGGCTGGCGGATGCAGTAGTCCCTGTGATGAATGGTTGGGTTTCATGTCTGACTGGATCAGTGTTTCCTTTTCCCTCTGGTTAGTGCAGTGGTAAGTTATTCAATATTCCCATATGTCTTGAGCTCTTCCAGTGGTCGGATCCAATAGGGGAGAAACACCCCCTGGGGTCCTTGAACCCCCCACTCACTTTTCTTCTCTGTGATTGGCTGCAGATCTAAAAAAAGATATCTCCCATTGCTTTATTGATCTGTATACTCTGGGGAAGGCCAACTGTAACACTGGATACCAGGGATCTTTTTGTGGGTCGTGTCTGCTTGTCAACACTTAAAATTGCCAGTAGGGCCAAACTAGCAACATCCGAGATATTCAATATGTCAGATGCATGTAAGGGCAGTGGGTGGGATTATCAATAAAAGGGTAGATAACCAGAGGGGAGCCCTACTTTGTGGGAAACACAAACAGGAAGTGGAGCAATTTCATTTCCATATTGATAGTTTTTGAAATGAGAAACAGGATGGAAATTGATGCTCTGCACCATGTCAAGCTCAGGCTTGTTGGCAGCTTTGAGAACAGGTGGAGAGGTAAAACAACAACTATCATGCAGGTAGCTATTTTCATTCCACATGAACCAGCAGTCCTTTTACCATCCCCAGCCATTCACAAAGCTCCACATTTTCTTTGTGAAGACCTCTCTGTAGGAAAAGAAAAAGCTGTTCCCTGATTATGTCATTTGACAGTGGAATAATGACACATTGTTATAAGCCAGCAACATTATCATTTCTCTGCTGTTAAGTGATTAGTGTGGGACAAAGTGAGGGCAAAATCATACAAATGTAACCAGGAACCAATATGAAGTGAGGCTGACAAGAGGAAAATTATGAAACGAGATTACATTATTCTAATGTGGGCAGACAAAAGGGTAAGGGACAAGAATAAATGGGAATTTAGCTGAGTCAGTGGAAAGCTGATGAATGCCAGTGATCCAATGCAAATACTTTTATGTTAATGAGATTTGAAGGAGTGCAATGGATTGAAATGAATGATTGCACACCAACTCAAACATTTTTCACTTTTTATGTAATTTCCACTGTTGAGGTGTTAAATGGAAGCTCGCAGTACACCAAAGATCAAATTGAGAATTTAAAACATTTTTCAAAATCATATAAGATGTTTATCCAAACCAAGGAATGATCTTGAGATGGAAAACTTGTCAGTTACATTGTAACATAAAAGGACATTGGTTCATATAGAGACAGAGACAGAATTAGTGTATCTCACGTTGATACTGCTTTTGAATGGTCCATATACGTCACGCCTGCTTCTTACTAACTCAGTGAGTTTTACAGGTGTTTTTATGTTTTTGTTGGCTGTTTTTGTTTTTTGTTTTAAAACTGAATTTATTTTGCAGTTTGCCTGGATTTAACATATTTCATCAGTGACATGTTATGTTATGTTGTATTAAAAAAAGTAATTTAAAGCAAAAGAAAAATATGAAGAAGAACCCTTTTTGTTTTGTTTTGATTTTGGTCTGCTTTGGTCAATAGTTCATATAAAATTAGTCTTAGCTTGCAGCACCGCAACAAGCAACTTTCCTGACAAGGTAAACCGAACTCCATTAAAATGCCAACATCCTTGACATCAGTCTCTTGGATTTCAAGATTTCACCTACTCAAATACATTGTAATAAATCTCAGCAACCGAGAGACAAACTTCTTCTGAACTCACAAAAGCCTACATAAAAGAGAAGGCCAAATAAAAGGCTTTAGCTTTCATTTCCCATCGGGGCCACCCATGCTCGTGGCTCATATACGCTTATTTAGAGGTGGGTTTAAAGCTTTGATAAATGTGAGCCTCAGGGAAGAGAAAGTGGATCCTTGTGCTGCAAACTGTAGAGAAAATGCTGGAGGATTTATGTTCGTGACTCTCTCCCTGGACAAAAAGTCCAGTTCCCTGGATACCTCTGTCTCTGACCCTCAGAAGTTCAGTGTAAAAAGTCTTCTCATCCAGAATTATTCATGTTTCCACTAACAGGGTTGAAGCTTTAATCAAATGCCTGCTGCCCTTCGTGCTGTCGACCTCTCTCACGCACAGCTGTCACTGCAGGGACGTTAGGTCAATCGCTACTGCCACCACAGTTTCCTCTGAGGAGCATTCCCCACACACGGGATGGCCATTAAAACGATTTAAATCTGGGCTGGCAGAGTGGACGAGGTTTGCTGCTTGCCTTGGAAACTGACAATGTAATGATTAATGTGAGAGGGTTCTAGGGGGCTTAAGGTTAAGACAAACACACTAGTGACTGGAAGTTAGAGAGGTTTGATTCTACAACTCAGCTGGGAAACTTACTGTGCTGTTGTTGTTGGGAATGCAATATTGGGAATAATAATATTCCCAACAAACTTTTGTCCATTGTCCCTGTCAGACAGCAACTAAAGTTTTTTCACTGCAGTTAGAGCGACCAAAAACCATGCAACTCTTCCCAGATTTTCTTGACATCATAAAGAAAATGACCCAACTTTATTTATGATTACATCTGACAGGCCATAAATGTCACCGCAAAAATGACAGATGGTCTACTTCCAGCATTTGGCTGGATTAGTCAATATATCAGAGATCTAAAATAAAACAAAGCAAAAACAGACAAAAATCAAATATACAAATTCTTGCCACGGCAGCTGTAGCTACAGTATATACTGTAATCAAGGTGTCACTGACCGGGAAGGACTGCTTCATGAAGGGCTCATTCATCCTACGAGACTTTAAACCAAATAATGTGCCAAGAGGAGTTTAAAACGTGCTGCTGTGCTCTGTGTCTTACAGTACTGCTTAAAGACTGTGATAACTTGCAACTGTGATAACTTGTAACCATTTATAACAGTTCTATATGTGGTAAAACCAGTGCATGAAATTGGCTGGTAGCCAATAAGACATCATAACAGTAAGCAAATGTTGTGTTATTGACCAGTCACGTAGCCAACTGTTTTGTTGAGCAAGCCCGCTATTTTCCTTCATTTTTTAAACCTAGCGCTGTAAGTGGACCGGTCGGGTCCGGTCCGCTGTACTTTAAATAGAAAGTCTGCCTCATCAGAGTGGCTGTGGCAGCCGCGTGGCTCTCTGTGTCTGCAGCTGCTCCTCTCGGTATATCCCCCCTCCCCTACTCAAAAATAGATTGACCCCGCCCACCCGCCGGAATTTCCCGACTCATGCTCGAGCTTTTCTGTACAGAGAAATGCGCGACCTTCCTGAGTGACTGATAAACAGTAGTGGTAAAAGTAATCAGCTTTAACCAGAATGTAGCTTCTACCTCTCAGCTCATTATTATCATCAGCAGTCCTGCATATAAGCTGGTTGCTCAGGTGCTCAGTCCCAGTGTCCTCTGGTTGGACTGGGATGAGAGAAGCAGCTGTTGTGTCATGCTCAGGTGCCACTGCATAGCTAATTTACTGGATGTACAGACAGATAATATAGCCATGGAAATAAAGACAGGTTTAAGTAAGAGTGTTATACATGGTCCGTTTATCAGGAATATCAGTGTAGTATTGGTTGTATCTCTTGTTTTATATGAATCACATTTTTTGTGGTTATTTGCCCTTTTGGTTCACAGTATACAATGAGATTACTTTATTATCTATAGTAATTCTTAATACAATTTTTCAGATTTATATTGAGTACATCTATTTGTGTATAATTATGAATTATTTTCTAGATGCCTGTCACACCGGGTCAGATATAGTTCAAAGTCAATATGTAGGTCTAGTCATAGATTACATTAATTTTAATAACTTGACAGCATTTTAATGTGTTTTTAACAAGTTCAATAACCATTCATATGCATTTTCAGGGTCGATCGCCTTTTATTTTAGGCACATAAAAATTTGGCTGGTAAAAAATGTCGCAGGTGGATTTTGAAATCCATGCCACAGTGGCTGGTGGCCAAAAAAAGTTAACTTCAGGTCCCGGGTAAAACTGAAAATAAGAATATTTTTCTTGCAATGCACTGATGTATTCTAAATTATTTGACCTAAGATTAGCAGCTTGTCAACCTCTGGGACACACACGAAGGGCATGAGATGCGCCTCCTTCATATGTCTTTCTTAAAATAAGGTTACCTACAGTGCACAAAATTGTGTTTTTTACCAGGAAATGATTGAGGAAGAATCAGGGACTAATGGATAGTAAACCAGTACTTACTAGTGACGCCCACAGTCCAGGCTTATCAATGGACTACTGGTTAGTTATCAGGGAAAGCAAAGGAGGAAATCATCAGACCTACTTGATGGCGCTGGAACTGGTGACACTCGTACCAGCTCTGATAAGCTTGTCTGTTTGTGTCTGTTATGTGGTTGTATTGCAGGACCTAAAACATTCATCCATCTTGGCCTCTTTTTACTGGACAACATTTTGCAACATTGAATTTACATTTTGTGGGCAAACAGTCTGTACTGTGAACACGGAACGGTCCCACAGATTGAAACACAGTTCTGTCCACAGTAGGCCCTTCAGATCAAGAGACACCTTAGCAACTGGCAGACATCCTGACTGAGTTGGTCCTATAACCAGGATGGAAAGTGATCTAGACTTTTCCCAGAGATCAGCAGCAGATCAAGTTACTGTAAGGGTCCAATGAGAAAGTGGGGCAGAGGGGGCCGTATCAGAAGGATACCACTGTTGCTAAGGAAATTCCAATCAGCCCTACCTGCAATGATCTTGGCAAACCTTTGATCCATTCAGAATAAAATGGATGAGTTAAGGATTCATTTGAATTCAGAGAATCTGCCATACACGGCTTTGTGGAAACATTGCTTCATGCTGCTGCACCGGACTCTCTATATGACATACAGTAGATGGCTTCTCACTCATCTGAGCTGAAAGCTCGGAGAAAACCCGAGGGGGAGCAGTCTGTGCATGTGTAAATGGCTGCTGGTGATTAACTACTTGATTAGATATGTAATATAGAAAAAGGACTTTAAAATGTTGGCCACTGGAGTGAGGCCATTTTATCTGCCTTGAGAAAACAGCAGCATCTTACTATTTGTAGTCTATGTTCCTACTAATGACAATGCACACCCTATTGCTGCTGCCATGGCAGAATGTGCGTATAACCTAAAGCAACAATTTCCCAATGTGCCTGCAATTGTTATGGGAGATCTTAACACCTGAAATTTGAAGAAAATATTGCCGGGGCATCAGCATTGAAAAATGCAAAACAGGAAACGAAAACACACTGAATTAATGTCAAGTAAACATCAAGGGCGCCTAGCAGTGCAGAAGCAAACCACCAATAACCTCATCTAATCATAATGTGGTCCAACTCATTCCAAGGATGATACTGGAATCCAGGAGAGCTCAAAAGAAGATAATACGGCGGTGGACACAGTACAGTAAAGATACTCCCAACTGGGAGATGCGAAAGGATGTACTTTTATGTACCATGTACTTTTACCACAGACTAAATCAGTTTCAGCATCCTTTATGGACGGGTCAGGTGGAATGAGAAGTAGTGGATAAAATATCAAAGAAGGGTTATAAAGGGAACTGTTCAAGGTTTGATTTATCAGGTGAGAGTAGCTTTAGGCCTATTTAAATAATAGGGCATCATCAATAAGGCTTATTCAAATAGATTAAAAAAAGACATGTTGACATAATATATTTGTCTGATCAAAGGAAGTCAGGCAGGGGAAGTCACTGAGTGTAAGAAGGCAGCACAGTTCAGTAAGGCCACCACGGCTCGGCACAGTCACTGGTCTGTTTGCAATCAATAAGAACACTTACGCCAGTACAAAGTTTTCTACCCAGCAATCAAACGTTTAGTTCTCCAGGTGTTACTGAGATCTGATGGATAGTCAACACTAGGCAGAGCTTCCTGCTCTGACCCTGCATGCTCTTCTGTCCTTTTCCTCTGAGCTGATTGGCGTCTGCAGCGCACTCTTCCGCTGCTTCTCATCTCGGCTGTGTCACCCTCGTTTCCTGTGGTATTCTGCCACAACATAGCAAGCTTCGTACTCTGCGTGTCATATGTTTTCTTTGTTCCAATACCAAAGAAAACATATCCAAAGAAGTGTAACGACTATGATCTTATTGACTTCTGTTCTGATAAAATCGTTGGAAATAAAGCAGCATCTTTCAGTCAGTTCAGTCCAAACTTGACCCATATCAGTTGGCCTATCTAATTCACTCGTCTCACTCTTTCCTCACTGACAGACAGCAGCTGGTCAGGGTCAAAAGCACATGCCCCTTTCTCGTTGCAACCAGTAGAGGAGTCCCACAGAGATTTGCGAACTCACCTGTGCTTGTCATCATCTACATTAATGACTTAAAGGGAAACCAGACACTTTCTTTGACAGTGTGAGCAGAGTAGTGCAGAATAGCCTCATACTCGTTACCATAAAAACAGAGGATGTCATCGTTAGGGCCGCACAACATGCACCAGCTTCTGTCACAATACATATAAACAGAAGGCACCTATCATGTGGGAGTGACCAGGGACAGTTACTTTTCATGGTCCCATGATGTGGCGTTTTGAGGAGACTCCAGTCTTCTGCAGCCAGCAGCAAGATTCTCCACAATATCAGCAGCACCGACATACTAAACCTCCTGCAATATGGAGGTCCAGGTCGGCTATGTGGCATCTCTGTCCAGCTGAAGTCCAGGATCCTGAAACAGCTGAACATCTACTCCACTACTGTTGGTGAACCTGCAGAGATCTTTTTCTTTAATGGCTGGTCTGCATACACTCTTAGACTGGCAAATAAGATAGCTGCAGATCTCGCTCATACCGTGCATGATGAGTATCAGCATTTCCTATCAGGCAGTTACTTCATGGGGCCTTTCTGCAGGAGGAATAAATATAAACATTTATTTGTTCCACACTCCATCATGCTGCTCAATTGGCAGCGCTGTGCTGGTGTTCTGTCTAGAAAAAGATGTGACAAATGGTTATCTATCAATGAAAGCAAAGAGGAATTAATTAGGTGATACTGGTTAGTTACCAGGGAAACCAAAGAGGAATTTAACCATAATTTCCCTAATAAGTCTGTGCTATGTGGTCACTGGTAAGTACTGGTTAACTACCCAGTAATTTCTCATTTGTTTTTCTTTGGTCCCCTGATAACTAACCAGTAGTCCCCTAATAAGTCTGGGCTGTGTGTACATCAGAAAGTACTGGTTAACTATCAATTAGTCCCTGATTCCCACCTAAGGGCGTTCCCTTCAATGGAACATGATTTTGTGTACCTTAAGGTAAAGGGTTACCTTTTTTTTATAGGATGAGTTGCTGTGAAACAGCAGCATCGTTTCATTTCATTTCATATGTGGTTCCCCTACTGTTATATTGGGGACGGGGTGGGGGGGGTGGGTGGGGCCTCTGGAAAATACTGACTTTATTGCTGCATAATGAGAATAGAACAGTTAGCTGCTGTTACCCTGGCAATCCTGAGTAAACACTGACTCTATGTTAATGCAGAATACTGTAGAGACACTATACAGTAGAGACACCATATATTTCTGGGATTTATATTCTGCACATAGGCATTTATGGGCACATTTATTAGGGAATTGTTTTTAAGTGGAGTTATTTTTTTGTGAACAAATGCAATACTCACAATAAATATGAATGGGAATGTCTGACTGAAGTAACGTGTCAGCCTCATATGGATTTATATGATAAAACTTATTTGATAAGTACAATGTAGGGCTGGACGATTATGGAAATAATAATCACAATTATTTTGATCGACATTGAAATCAAGATTAATGTACACGATTATTCATTGATACAAAAAAAGTGTTAACTGAACCACCAAAACTCAACCTCTAATATAACTTTCTTTTAAAAAACAATCTGAAATAAATTAGAAACAAGTAAAGGAGTAAAATGATAATGTATTAAAATAATAACAGCAATAAAAAAAATGAATACCCTGTCTATATGCATGTATGTTACATACATGTGACATTAATCATTTTTCTTCGATTATAGTGTTTTTATGTTTGTGAGAAGGCAATATTGTAATCACGATTAAAATTCGATTAATTGTCCAGCCCTATTACTATGGTCAGTCATAGTGCAACTACACTACAAAAAATTGTTTTAGAAACTAATTTCTTCTCAATTTTTTTGAGTAAGTTTAAGAAATATGCAAGAATTACTAAATTTCCTACCACAAAAATTCTGGAGTTTCTCTTTCAGTTTGTCTTGTCACCTATATTGAGAATCATCTCAATATAGGCAGCAAAGTTGTTTAGGGCACAACCATATTCAAAACATATGTATGTCCATTGAAAATGGTCAAAATCCATAACTACTTAGGTCTATATGGACAGGAGTTGGAAAATATGCATACACTTATTTTAACTGTCTAAATAATCCCATAGCCCTTGTAATTGTGCAGACAATGCAATTAGTCTGTCTAACTTTTCCACATCCAATCTGTTTACACACAGTAAACAACTCATTTGCTTTGACTATATTCTCTTGTTTTGATACGATATAATTGCGTAGAGAACAACCGTAAACTCAGGCACTGCCTCTGTAGATAATTTGTTTATCCTAACAGAGGCGTAATCCATTTATCTATTCCATCCTTCCTTTACATATTGATCTTTTAACTCTAAAGCTGATCACAATATAGATTCACAAGTTCTTTTCCATATTTATTTACATAATACATAATGGTCCAAGCCAAAAACATTTTCCTTTTTCATCCAACACCATTCTTGCACACACCTTTATTATTCTCATTTTCACTTCATCCTAACATGCCACTAACAGAGGGAGATATTTCAGATAAACGGGGCTGAATTCTTATAAGTGGGATGCCAGTATCTTCTCGTTTCGTGTTGACGCTGCTAACTGGCTGCATTGCACTGTCAGGATTTGGTATGTGGACGATAATGGGTCCTTCAGGAACATTCATGCCAGGCATACATGGTTTACTACAAAAGAAGACAGAGCCATCTATATTCCCCTATATTCCCGTCTTGCTGCTCATCCAGGAGGAGTGTGCACAGACAGTAGGGCGATGTTGCTTTCCTGCTGCTTCTTGCCTATTCAGCTGTTCTCACATCTGGACAATTGAGTCAGATGTCTTCGTTTGAGCGCTAAGATAAAATAGACCACAGGATACTGTAACTATTTCACAGAGCCTGGTCAATGCTGACTCATTTGGCATTTTATTACCAAAGCTTAGAAACATGAGCTTGCGCATGGGGTATTTTGAAGAGCAATGTAGGCAAGTACTATAAAGAAAACTGTATTTTATATGCAGGTTTTCAATAAAAACAAGGAGTGCAATCATTGGTTAAATGACTTTTAATCCAACTGTTAAGGCTGATCTCACAATAGGTTTGAATGATTTCATTTGAAAATAATGTAAGGAATAACATCCACAAAAAACACAGAAAATGCTGAAATAGTGTTTTTAATATCTTTAATCCATAATTACATAGATTTGCTCTCTTATAATGCTATTCTGTTCTCTTTGTTTTAAATGAAATCTGGCCACTGACTCTTGGACTGTTTCATTTTACATGAATGAAAAGATCATTTTATTCTCTGATTATCAATTTGCAGCTAATATTGGTAATAAGAAGAAGTATAATAACATGCATTATTACTAACAAAATGAATTACCAGCTACCACATTTCTTTTTCTGGAGAACAAACTGACCATATTTGGACAGGAAGGTGGAGTTAGAGACTAAACGTATTATGACGATGAATATCTGTAAATTAAAAATTCAAGTAAGCATCAAGCACACTGGTTAGATACTAGCCTACATACATAACTTGCCTCTGCACCAGCAACTCAGCTTCCATTTGTTCTCATTATTTAGAGGTTTTCTTACTGTATGCTTTCAAAAGTCATAAAATTGCACCTTTTGTTATTTTGAACTTCTAAATTCCCAGTGTGTTCTTGCCATTGCTCTCATCAGCAGTCTGCTTCTGTCTGGGAGCATTGGTTTGTTCCTCCAATACAGAAACATCCCTGAGACTGCCATGTCAAGCCTCTAATCAATTAATGCATGTGTAAAAGTGGTTGATTATAAGTCTTACTGTGTTGTTTAGCCTGGAACTTGCATGGCTAATGTAGATCTAAGATTACACACAACATGATTCTTATTCATGTAAACCTTATGAGATATAAAGTTACATTTTGTTTTATCTGTTCTAGTTATCAGTATTCTCATTTCTGCATCAATCTTTCCAATCAGTCTGTTGAATCCCTCTTCAATGACTGTGTGAAATAACAAAATCATACAGCCAGAGCACAATATAGTGACAGGTACAAATCTACTTTGATGAAAGTGCTGTAAGAAAGCAAAATCTAATGGGACGATTGGATTAGTCTTTGTATTTAAGATTGTATTTAAGATTAAGACACAATGCCTAAAGGCCCATTTATGCTCCCTGACGGACGTAAATAGGGACGTCCGTTCCAAACGTCTTCATGTGTCGCTGTCTTCATACTGCCATGCGTCGTTAATGTTGCTACGGCTAATCTCCGCTGAAGGGCAGTGCTGAGTTCATTGTGAACTCTGCGATACGACGTTAGTGTCAGACATCGGTTGGCGGCACAAACGTGCTGCTATAAAGTTGTTTCTAACCACCAACACTCCCTGAACACTTCTTTTAAAAGCTTGTTCAACTTCTAATGTTTTCATTTTTAATTTTATTCTTCTTCAACAGTTTTCGTCTTCGCATTTCTCTTCTTCTTCTTCTCTGGTTTGTTTCCGCTCAACTATGCTCAACACTGCCACTGCGGTTTCTGGTGGTATTACTCCGTCCAAGGAGCCTGAAAATGCACCAAATACGCACGTAATTGACGCAGAAGACGGACGAAACCTTTCATGCGTCTGCGTATCCGTCATCGGCTTCGAGCATAAATGGGCCTTGACGGCTGACAACAAACTGAAAACATATTTGTATTGCAGTTTTCACACTTAGAATATTGACTGATATATTATCAGTAAATAGTGTGAGAATAAAATGAGCATGAAACGAAATGTGCTCTCGGAGCAGGTACTTTTTTGACACTGACCGTTCAACTTCATTAGCCAGTATTGACACATCCGTTCTTGACTTAATCTCAATGCAACAGTGACGTGCTCCACTTGGCCTTTCAGACAGTGTTGATGAGACTTCTTGCCTGGTAACCCCAGCAACAATATGGCAAACCACAATGAGCTAACACCCAGCAGAAGTACCTCAGTCAATGAATTCTGAATGTAATTTATATTCTTTTGCCAACCTTTACAGTAAAAGACAAAGAACAATTAACCGATGGTGAGAGACTACTGTATGTAAAGCTTCAGTATCCTACTTGGAGGACATGGCTGTAGCTGATATGTTGCTTGTTTGAAACTCTCGTGTTGTATTTTAGCGCTGCTTTTGTTATGTTCAAGCAAATGTACAGGAGCCTTATAATGATCACTATAAAATGCTTTACACTTTACAAATCTTTGGTCTGAAACAGAAAGCAGCGGATTTGCTTTGATTACAGTATGTGGCCAAACTCATTGAATTAAACTTAGTCTGTTCATTGACTTGAATCCATCAAACTTTCTCTAGAATTTACAAAAGTTCCAGAGAAGAGTCAAACGATGGTGACAATGCACAGTGGCCTTCGGAGAAATCACTGTGCTACAAAGTAATTGGCCAAGTGCACCAATTTACCACCTCCAGACTGGAAACCTCAGACTTCATGGCAGAATGATCAAAGCTGCCACTCTCTCTAGTGTTTCCTCCATATGCAGCTTTTCCAAAGAGACTTGTTGTTTTGTTCTTTCATCTTTCAATTCGGATTTCCTTCCTTTCTACGCTTTCAGCTGTCTGCTCCTCTGCTCACGAATCAAACAAGGCACAAAAAAAGAGAAAAGAAAACATAATATTGTATGTCAAAGGATACTTCATTGCATTTATAATGATGTCACCATGGAATTGACTCAATTCAAGTGATGTGGGTTTCTTATTTTATCTAATTATTTTTTCCCCATCACAGGTTTATGTGGGGTTCATGAAAAAGTGCCGCTGAACTCAGTTATGTCAAACTATAATGTTAGTCCAAAGTGAGCAAAGATTTATTGTAAACACATCCTTTCTGCATAAAATTGCCCTGTGATCACAACTGATTAAAAAAGCTGCTCTAATATCACCTATCACCTTTTATCTCTTACTTATTTATTGAGATTCATTCTCGCCTCACATATTGTGCAAGAAAAAAAAGGTAAAAAGATATACAGTAGCATGGATTTTGATTGAAATGAATGTTCAAATAATCAGGCTGCTCTCATGAATGGTTTGTATTCATGAACACCTGGGGAGGTGTTGCAGGCATGTCCCACTGGAAGGAGGCCCCAGGGAAGACTCTGGACTAGCTGCAGGGACGACGTTGTTCGGCTTGTGAGGGAATGCCTCAGGATCCCCCGGAAGAAGTCTACAGGGAGAGGGAAGTCTGGGCTTCCCTGCATAGACAGGATGAAAGATTATGCAGGCTGCGCTGGCGTACTGATCTCTTTTGTTGCTGGGAACACATTGCATATGCACACAATGTTGTGTTGTGCATAACTTTTTGTATGATATTTATAAACTTGTAATGAGAAATGTTATTTCATATCTCCTTCGAGAGTCTTTACATCGCTTTTTTTATGATTTTTCCATCAGTTGTTATCTGCTACCAAAGTAAGTAATCATATTTTTAAGCACCACCCTAACCCGCACCCGTGGCTTTCCATTGTTGATGTAATTTTTAGCCGCACAACCGCATTTATTAATTGAATATGGAAGCGGAAAATAGATTAAGAATATGTATAGGAGTAAATTTAGTCCTTGAAGATCCCTTAGAATGAGATATTTGTCCAGGACCATTGTGTGAAATCTTTGCCATGCCCCTTGCAACTCATGTCCAGCTGGAAAAAACCTGCAGCATGCCCTCCGTTTATGTATTTTTTATCCTCCATGTTTACAGTTTATCATCTTACAGTCTCTAAGGGTGGGCCCAAGAGTAAGTGGGTGGGCCCAGGCCCTGTAGGCCCATTCACAACTCCACAGATGCCACCTAGTGCAGTACTGTGATGGGGAGGAATTGGCTGGACTTTTTTTGTGTTTCTCATTTCTCTGTTCTGGATGAATCAGTATTCACATTTTATAAAAGCTGTTAGGTGAGACATAACAGTGTTGTGATAAATTAAAGCACAGTTAGCATTAATTATGTTAGTCATGTTTTGTTCATTGGCAAAGAGAGCGTACAGTTCCAGATCTGGATAAGGATTAACAAGATAATTGGAGCTGGATAGCTCAGTATGAGAGACATACTAATCATCTAGCTTCCCAGTCCACATGTTCACATAAATAGTTTGTGCACATACTTTATATTAGAAAAGGAGCTCATGCATCACTGTCTTCCTCCACTTCCGTATGATCATCTCCTTACCAGACAAAGGCACCCACCAAATAAGGCAAAAAAGCCATTATCATCAGCCTTTCTTCACCTCAACTATGATGCTTAGGCAAACATTAAATAAGCATTAATCAGGCCGTGAGCAGGAGGGTCGGAAAGAGCAGTGCGAAAAAGGGATCAGACCTGAGAATACCCAGAAGAGGCCACCGAGCAGACCACAAATCAGCCTCTTATCTTTGAGAGATGAAAGACTTGTTTTCCCTCAGCCAGTAAACACAATTATGCATCTGAACATATTCTCAGAAGATCATTCACAACAAATCTTCATCATCTCTAATTATGCGTAATATAAGCAGATAAGAGCTATGCCCAAGCAGCCTGCTTCTCTTTTGCATTGATGGGATGCAGTGCTCAAGTTCTGAATTACCTTATTCAACAGGCAAGCTATAATCAATGTGATCATATTTCTCACCACCAGCTTAGCGAGAGGTAATGACAATAGTGCTGTGCAAAACCCGTGATTATATTTATATTTTATTACCAATTAGCATTTCTTTAAGAAAAAATACCTTTTTAAAGCAATAGGAGGCTTTTTGAAGATCTTTCAAAGCTTTTTATGTGGTCAACAAAGCTTTTTTACCCCCTTTTAGCCCAAAATGAATACATGCACATAAGCAGGCTATATTGCACATAAAAAGGCAATCTTGTGAACCTAATGGACTTGGTCTGTGTGATAACTGTGAAGCAGAGAGATCAAAAGATTGAGGTGCTGTAACAATGGATTGATGAATTGGAACAGCATTCGCGAATGAACAATGATGTGTACATACATTGTTTAATGTGCTGAAAACAGAATCTCCTGCTGTGTCAAACGCTTGCCACTGCTCCATGTTAGCAATTATGACGGTGTTGCTGCCTGTCGCGTCACTGCGTTGAGCCCGCCTCTTTGGAGAAGCTCAAAATTGATTGGCACCCACTATTTTGAGATTTCCTGAAATCAGTTGAATAGCCCTCTTGGCCAGAATATATGGAGCTTGCGAAATTTAGTGGGCGGGACCAGGCTACCTCACTATACAAAACAAAGTTGTTTCTAATAGGTTTCATCATTGTGCAGTGTAATAATAATGTTTATCAAAGATATCTAAACGTGATGTTTTTATAAGAGGGGGCAGGGCATTAAAACTCTACATATGGATCACAAAGGATCGTAGTAGATGCATATGCTGCAGAAATATAACCTTTTGTGACTGATCTTCTTTAAATCTGGGTTTTACTTCATTTGATGTGTTTACAATTAGACTACGTTAAAAGGTTTATTTCTGTTTGAATTATAAAGTTGGCGAGTGAGAAGGAGTGTAAAGGTGGAAAAATCCACAACCACCACGTTTACTCACATGGCTCAATGCAAGCCTGAAAATATGGACTTCTGTTGTCATATATTATCCTTTTCTGAATTCTGCAGGTTCCAGTTTTACATTTCTAATTAATTGCAGTTTTACACATTATTGCATCTGCATGGCGGTATATAATACAAAAGGTCAACGTAATTTACTGTCACTCTCAAACATTCTCATTTTCCATGAAACTGAGTCGGATCTTAATATTTATTTGAACAACATTTTCACAACAATCTGGCTAAAGACTGTTAATTATAACAACTCGGGCTATAAAGAAAATTAGTTAAAAGAAGTAATGTGTTTAAGTCAGGTCAAATAATCACCTTTGTTGATAAAACTTTAAATTACTTTTAGCATTTGTAAAAACTAAACTGGTTTAAAGCAATGGGTTTCCATGCAAACATCTAGTAAACTCAACAATCTGGGATTACTTGATTTGAGTGAATCTGACTTTAAAGAACTCTTGAAGAACATCTCAAAACACACCTCACAGCTTGTTTGTAGCACCAGATAACAAGATTCTGATTTAAGCGGCAGGTATCTTGATTTTGAAGAGATTTAATGAGAGCTGTGTGCCTTACTGTGCAAAGCTCTAAGTCCCATCCTCAGCTAGACTCTTCAGCTCTACAGTATGACTCCACAAACCAGCTAATAACACAAAACCTTTAACTGAGGCATCTGAAATACCATCAGATGTCAAATTGTTTATTTTTTGGTCGACAAAAGCTCCCTACTGTGGTCAGTCGCTGCAGAGCAGAGTAGATTAGTCTGCGAAGAAAACTGAGAAGATATTGTTTCATGAGATAACTGCAATGTGTAAGACGAACAGAATACTGACGGAGAACATGCAATGAAAGGGCTAAATTAAGATAATTCCTCACATTTCTATTACTGGAAAACTGCTATACTGGATCACATTCCTGCAGGGTGCATTACTTTTTAAAAATGTTGGTATAGTCTTCATTCGGTTTAGAAGATTAATTGTCATAACACACTGTTAGAATTATCACGCTCTTTTGTTCAGAGTGGTGTTCTGACGTCTTTATTTCCATGTATAGTTTTGAAGATGTGATAATTGGATGTTTAGCATTATCATATTGTTTTTGGTATATTTTTAAATGATGTGGCCCAAGTGAGAAATACATACAGAAATAAGCAGTTTAAATATTTCAGCATGAAAATTCCAAAAGACAGATTTTAGACATTTTGAAAAATATAAACTGTAAAATACTTTGCCGAGCAATGCAATGGCTTTGGCAAAGCGGTAGTTCAGTGGCATGTCTAATAGATGGTCAAAGCTTTTGTTTTACATCATTAATATTGTCACAAAAAACACAAGAAAGATGCAACCTACAGTAAAATACCTGAGCATAATGGAATTTAAATTCAAGCTCTCAGGTGCTATGACATAATAACCAAAATAAAGAAGGCTCAAGCATAACTTTTAGACTCATAACTCATAGATTTACCAAACTTGTGTGGGCAGATGAATTGAAAGTGAATCTCTATGGAACAGATGGATGACTCTGATGCAGTTGAGAATTTATGTGCTCTTGTCAAACCTGGAATTTACGACAAAAAGTGACATTACACTTTTTTAAAAATTAAATTTGGGAGAGTATGGCTCCTGCCAGTTGATTCAGAAAAGCTCAATAAACTTACAGACTGCAGTTTTACATGACTGATTCATTCACCAGATCATTTAAATTTTAAATCTAAAAAAAATCCACTTAGCTATTGGAGCAAATCTCAAGATGACTCAACAAGGGAAAGGTACACAGTCTGCTGAATTACCAGTTCAGGTTTGAAGTCAATATAAAATTCAAAGGCACATTGTATTTGTTAATCAAATTATTTTCTTATTAAAGGGGAATCCAGTGAACATTAACCAACTTAGTTGAAAATACCTGTCACTGGATGAGTTATGGGTGTGAAGAGCTGCTGCTGAATGTGCCATTTCAAGAACTTTGTGTTTCTCACACTATTTGAAAAGCAGGATGAGAACATGAATGCGTACACTTTGATGCCTCTACCGCACTTATGTTTGGTCGGGACAAATTCTCACTTCACTCCCTAAACATCCCTTATCCCATCTCACTCTAACTGGGTGACTCACCCTCCACTGGGCTCTTACAGATACAGCACGGTCTGAGCTCGCCATTTCAGCTTCCATTAACACTGAACTGTGAAGAAATCGGGGGCCCACTGAGACTCCTGGGCATCTAATTCATCCTCTCTGTGTGTACCATTGAGAAACCAAGCCTCTGGGGAGAGCAGACGGCTCCTGCTTCATAGTGTAATCTCTGCTCATATGGGAGGGCAAGCAAACTACCCACTTCTCCATCACCCCCCACCACCCCGCCCCTTCGAATGAACAGGCTAAAATGTAGGAGGCATGCTTGGCTCGCAGCATGCTCTTTGAAAAACACTCCCTGATACTCAAGCGCCCAATGGAGTGACTCAGGAAGGATACAGAGAAGCTGTACCCCCAGTGAAAGCCTAATGTAAGGCAGTGATCTGTCACAACCCCTCCTCTGCCTGCCTGCTGTGAGATTTGTTGTCTTCAGTCCTGCAAGAAGGAACGAGGTGTGTTTGATATTGTCTGTCTGTCCTCTCTCTCTGAACCCCTGCTCATCATCAGCATGATACATTTTTAAAATATTCAAAATGGCTTTTTCTGCCTTTGAACATTACCTTTCATACTATATACCGTCTTTCTTTTTAAGATAACCCTCTTGTCTGTATATACCAATATACCAGACTGCTGATATCCTCCCTGCTTAGTCTGCTGCTGCTTGATCTTGTGCCAGGCCCAGAATCTTTGTCCATGCAGCATTATTTCAATATTACAAGGAAAGAAAACCTATGTTTGGGTTTAGCTTTGTTATGTCACATGATCCAAGGTTGCAATGCTTAATGCTTAATAAATGCCCATTAATATTCTTACTGGGATGTCTCATTTCACTATCAGGGACATGAGAATACCCCATAATGTGCACCTGTGGTGGACTACAAGGTGGACTACAATTTTTGCGCATTGATGCCTCATGATGCTGCATTTGATAAATGGGTTCTTTGCATCTCACATTTGTTGCCTCTCTTGGGATGAATGTTCAGGTCCTGAACTTCCATAGGGAATGTGCCTCTTTTCATGTATTTTCTTCCTTACCCTGAGCAATTCCTGCTTCCCTGTTGTGGGTTGTGTGAGATTTAATGAGTGTTGCTGAGTGAGGCAGCAGGACTGATGCTTAGGTCTTGTTAACTTTTTCCACCCCTTCAGGTTGCTGTTGGCTGTACCACTCAACATTATGATTTGATGCGTTCCATTTCTTTCTCGACCCTTTCCTTCTTTGTTTACATCCTCTCTTCTTTTCACATGGCAAATTCCTGTACCTTGAACACAAAAACATCTATACTGGATACAGAGCTATCCTTTTCATGAGTCTCATTATGATTCAGTTCCTGGTGTTCCTGCCTCAGTCAACATCTTTGTTAGTCAGCAGCTGGAAGAAATGAGGAAAAAGAAATGACTTGTTGAACTGATTTATATAACACACTTATGTGACACTTTTCAGCGGTGAGAAGCATGCATCGGGCTTATTAAGCTGACAAGTGGCCTAGAGTTTGTCCACAGCGGGACAATGTGTCAAGTCCTACTTTGACACAGAGACATGCTTGTCTGTTTGTCTCACCGCAGACATCCTTTGGGTGATGTACAATGAAATCTATATGATACAGTGAAAATGGAAAAATTATCATTTACTGACACAAAACCCTGTGCAATGAGAGTGAAACAACTTCGAGTGGAACACCTGATCAGTGAAGCATATCACACTTCACCTTTTGAGCAGCAGATGTTCAAGAAACAGGCATTATTTATAGGTGTTAATTAAAGGGAGGAAAGTTTTTATAGAAACATGTAGGAGAGGGCTGTTGGTTGAAGGTGGTGCTGCAGTGGATGTGGTTGCCATGTTGAAGGCTTTTTTAAGGTCTAAGTGTAAAACTAAACATGAACACAAAATAGTTTTTAAAGGGTTTGATTTTTTCCCCCAGTCTTTTAGAAATCCAGACTCATCTTTAATCATTAATTAAATTTCTTCATCGTGTGAATTTATGATTAATGCTCGACTGTAACAAAGGTCAGACAAGTCTTTTGAGCATTTTCCAAAGACTGAAAAATGTACAAGAACTTTTATTAGGTAGTCCCCATGGTCCTTCTGAGCTTGTTATTGTGACTATAACTTTTCTAACAATCCTGCCATATCATTTGAAGGTTTTCTCTTTTACCTTGGAAAGTTGAAGTTGTGCCAGGTATTTTTCCCCTAAATATAATCTATCACAAAGCAAATATTCTCCTGCAGTGTCATGCTCACTTTAGACTCTCTAAAATAAAAAAAACGAACAAACACGGAACAAAGGAGGTTAACTTAGAACATAACTATAACTGACACATTTGGTCGGTAACAAAAAGAGAAGAGTTTATTTAATCTCAGTT
>JBBBVT010000015.1:10120169-10132020 GCA_037177035.1 Craterocephalus eyresii
GGGAGCAAAAGCCGCACTCACTTTCACAGGAAATGGCACTTTCAGATCACCTCCAAGATGCTTTGCCCGCAGAAAGTGACCCCGTTGCAGCATATATATATATATATATATATATATATATATATATATATGTATATAACACAGAAGCAAGCAAATAATAAAACTCAATCCTTAGATGTTTTACAGAGCAGCTTAGCAACTACAGCAACATGATCACGGTTACTATAGCAGCAGGAAGTCATAAGATGGATTCCCTTCACAAAGCTGAACAGCATTAGTGTCTAATAGATTCAGCAGAGAATGTTTGCTGCTGTAAAAGCAGGAATGAACACATACAGTATGTTGCCCCCAAGATCATTATAAAAAGAAATCAATGAACATCATAAAACCAAAGTGGAAAAATCCAAACACAATCCTTTTTGGTCTCCACTGAAAGTACTCAGATGAGTGTGCCTAATGGGGTGAACATGCTATGTATAATATTCAAATGTATCTCGGCAGAGAAAGTACCGCTTTTGATCATGGACATGGTGACTCATGGAGGCACAGGCACCATTAGAGAGAAAGGAAATGACTCAAGAGTGCTTCAGGCGGCATTATTACAGAAAAATTACACTGAGAGAAACTAATTATACCTAATGAATGCATCATTACAAAAACTCGTTGGATTGTATTTACAATTAATAACTCCATGCTTTATATATAATTGCATATAAATAGAAATCAATATTCATCTCTCATCTCCATAAGCATTGATCCAAAAGTGGAATCACTAATGATTGGAAGTGAATAGTCTTTTCTGTATCTCTCAACTTTGCTCTTTTCCTGATCTCTGAATTGACCACATTTAATTTTACAAACACCTTTGTTCCTGTACCTGCTGCAAGCAGTTTTAATTCCCCATTGTTCCAGAAATTATCGATCAATTTAATCTTTTTTCATCTAGCTTTAAAACTGACAACTTAGCCACACTCATGAATAATGGTTACAAGATTTTATGGGATAGGCAGATGTTCAAGCTGGTGTAGCAGTTGTTCAGTTTGAGTCAGAGAGTACAAGTTGATAACAGAAGCCATGTTCGAGCACTTCACATAAAGAAAGAGACAAAAAAAACAAAGTGTAAATGATAGGCAGCAGTGGGATGGAAAGTTTTACACAGGAAAGGCAGGAAGAAAGCAAAGAATGGCAAAGAGACCATCGGATTTGTCACCTCATTATTGTAAGGAAAGAAAAATAAATAAAACCAAAACCGACAGAAATACAGTTACATTTACACAAAATGTACTTATCTATTCCCTATTGGAAGGAAGGTCCCATCATAAATATTTTTTTACTATCAAGTGTATGAAAATATCCTGCCTGTATACCTTATTTTTGCTCACTATATTGCTTAGGGAACATGACAGAGATTATTTTCAAAGTGAACTATTTCGATTTACATTCCAAACTTGTTCTGCTGTCACTCAAAGATAAGCTACCGTTGTCTTCTTTTCTTCTGTTAGTCAATTTGCTCGTGTTGCAATGAAATAAAGAAACTAATATGATAAGGCAATTTCGGTTTGTGAATCCAGAACTGAAGAGTTTTATTACTCTTCTATCACACCTGTGTGGTATAGGAATCACGCATGTACCAGAAGAAAAGGCCATAACCCATGCATGGAACGGTTAGTATAGTGTGCAAATCTTTTAATCTGGTATTGCTTCAACATTTCAATCCAAAGCAGTTTTACTAGAAAGTCTCATCAACTGCACAGAGTGGATACATACAGATGAGATAAAAAGAGAACTAAAACGGTAGAAAGCACTGTGTGTATGTTTTAAACCAAAGCACAACAGCAGGACGGTTTCAATTAATAACAGCAAGACGGCACCAAAGAAGAGGAACATTCAATTAAGTTGATCGTCATACCGCAAGTGTAAATTTCTTTCATGTAAAAAACTGAGCTATGAGATTATGTTCTTACCGTAGTTATTTTTATTTTATTATTACCACATTTTATTTATTTATTTATGTTCAGAAGTTAAAAAGTTTTCAGAAGAAGTATATTCTGCTTTCCATCCCATTGCTTTCCATCAGTATTCAATCATCCAATAATAGTTTATTCTTTGGACCATCATGTCTTTGACTGATTCTTCTCTGACAAGCTTTCCAGCAGTTTTTCAACCTTGTATTTTCTTTGTAGTGCAATACATCAATTTGTTCCCAGTCTTTACCTTTTAACGTTGGCCTTTAACATGGTTTTGCTCAAGGACTTTTTTTGACACAAAGCTCTGTTTTCACATTTTGTCTTTTCCCTTTTCCTTTCCTGTAAAGTTTGTCATGCTGCATGATTACCTTCATCCCTGCTGCGTTTATTACATCCTGCCTGCTGGACGTTTTTTAATGCTCGCTTTGATCCTTGCATTTGAATCACTTCCGGTCTATGAATCATCACAAGCTGTGTGATCAGTGTAAATCAAGTTTCTACAGGTGCTTTAGAAGCAGCATTTACAGATAGGAGAGACTGGGTATGGGTGTAACATGGGGAGATTTGTAACACCACCATTTCCACTGGGGCTTGGCAATATGAACTAAACTTCATATCTCGAAATATTTAACCTGAATAACTGCTTGATTTCATTCAATTTAAAGCCTCTCTAGGCAGTGAGAAAAAAAAACAGTATGCTAACTGAAAAGTTTTAGAAATGTTGCAGATACTGAGACTTGGGATGACAAAAGAAATTGAGTAGTCTGTATGGAGATTCCCAACCTGCACTGCACGACACTACCAACACTCACTTTTCACATATAAATTTGATCACACAAATTACTCCACGTAATTACTCCAGGCCTACAATTTTTTCAAACTATTTTGTGTTCATTGCAGTTTTTTTTCTTTTATTCCAATACAACCATCCTTTTTAAACACATTATATGTTGTGCCCTTTAATTTTTGATTCTTTTTGACACTGGCACAACACTTTTTTTGTTAGAACCCACAAAGGATCACCATATATTTAACATTGCCACTCAAAATCTGTGATATTCTTCCAGGGTTTTGAATTGCTGCCATTTACAATAAAAATGTAGGTGGCATCGCTCTTCTCTCCTGGAAGTTGTGGGCATGGGTGGAAGTTAGCGAAGGCAGATGGAGGCTCTGCTGTGGAGATAGATCCTTTAGTTTGTATCATGGAGGGATCTGCAGCACCAAATCTTCCCCTCAGATCATTACTGGGATCAGATGAGGGAATATCCCTGACAGCGGCATAATCCGGACACAACTCCTGGATGAAATGATGAAATTCAAACTTTTCACCTGAGCTTTGATTTATTACATGCAAATCTAAAAATAAAGGGAAAACATGCATAACGAAACTCTTTTAGGGAATACGGTGATTTTCATTTTAAGACTATTTCACACTTTATTAAGAGAAGTGGCTTGATAAAACTGGAATAGGGCTAGGGACAGACTTCCAAGCAGGCAAATTTACAGTAATCTTCTAGTTAGATAGACTTCTGCTTTTTGACTTAATTCTCTTTCCTACTGAATTACAGTGTGTTATTAATGTTAACAGCTAAAAGTACTTCATAAATGTATATGTCATTATGCTACCATTTTAGTGAAAGGTATATAAATGGCTCACGAAACCTTGCATATCTTGAAATCTCTGCAAGTGAGAATGAGACCCTCTCATCTGCAACTCAATAAATATGTAATGAAGCCAAATTATGTTTTTAACATTTTTAAAAATGAAGGAAGTTTTACGATCCTGACAATGATTTAAGCCGTCTGCAAGCACTGCTGTGCTAATCCTTATTTTCACAATTCCTTTGGCGGAAGCGGAGGAATACAAGGTTGTGTCACAAAAGTCAAATATGGGAAACATGCCAACTCTGTCTGGTAAATATAGGATGAAAAATGAGTTTTCTTACTGTTTCCTTTAAATCTTACCAGATGTGCTTGCCAAATGTTATGGGGCAATAGTGCAATGTGTTCTATTGTTTGGAAAGTGGATCACTGCGAATGTAGTCAAAAGGAGTCCCACTGCGTTCAGAAATTCTCTTCCGATTCCCCACAGAGAGCTGTTCATTGTGTTGCCTAAACTATCATAAGTGCATTTTCACTGTAGAAGCAAAATTCATTGCTTATTATCTGTCTACATACAGTAAAGTAGTGTTACTGTGTACCGTAGAAGTAAATGCTCTCTTATATTGGTCTTTACTTTTTCTACTTGCTTTTAATATCTTCAGCCATCTTAGTACACATCCATGAATGAAGTTGACTGCTATGGCCTGCATATTTGGTTTTGTGTCATTTTGTTGCTTTTTGGTTCTGTCTTACTTCCTATTTTATTTTGTTGAGTTTTTTCCTTGGTTCTGTTAGCTTTATTTTCTGCTTTATGATGATCACTCCTGGTTTCTTTTGCTGATCGTCACACCAGCTGCTCATTTTATCATTACTTCTTTGTATTTAGATTCATGGTTTCAGTTGTTCTTTTCAGATCATCTGTTGTTTCTTTAACAACGTCCGTGCATGTTCAGGTTTCCAGTCTTGTTTCAATGTAGTTAGAATTAAACAACACCTAACCCCTATCTCCCTCCTGCTTCCAGTTCTAGCCTTTGGGTCCATATCCACCACACAAATCATGACACTATGACCTAATCATTACTGGTATAAGTCTGAAGAAGGGCAATGCCCGAAATGTCACTTTTTTAGATGGTAAATTAACCTTTTTTGGGGAGCTACAGTCAGTGTGCGGATCCATCCTTTCTTTACAGTATGACCTAACCAAACATGGACCCAGCAGTTAGCCAGCCACACCACCTGCGTTTCAGCCTGGATCCACTCCTCCACCTGTCCTTCAAGGAGTCCTGGGATGGGCTTCTGTGTTTCCTGTCTCCTAGAAACTTATACCCTTTGCCTCTAGCTACAGTTTCTCCAAAAAGATGGGCTGGCTTCTCCTGGTGCTGACTCACCAGCGCTCATCAGCCTAACCACCCCTGTTTTATGGCACAAGTCTTTTTTTTTTCAAAGTTATCCCAAGAGCACAAAAAAATTTACCAAATATTGAAAAGATTTTTTTGTCTATTTTCTTTTTACTTTTTTTTAGTCAGGCAATTATTTTGAGAAAGAGTGATCCGATTTGATATAGTTCAACTCAGTTACCTACATGGAAAGTTTAGATTACATTTCCTCTAAGATTTTCTTCTGGGAAATAAAAAATTCTCAGTTTCATGACAAACAAACCTTTTTTTTTTAACATCTTTAAAAGTCTGAATCTTTGGGGTTTTGTTTTCAAAACCACAGAAAACCAAAGGGGAGTTTCAAATTCCATGAAAACATTTATTTTTGGATGAAGCAAAATGTGACAAATTCTGAAAACACCACACAATGCAATACAACATCCAACAAATAAAGAAAGACAGCACTGTTTGACAAGTAAATTAATAACATTTATTCAGCAGACCTTACAACCTGCAGTCTTTAGTTTAAAAGTATACCATGTAACTTTTAACTTTAAATACAGATTGAAAGCACTTGAAATGGCCTCTTTGATTTGCACTTGTTTTTAATTGTTTGTATCGTTTAACTTGTATAATGTAAATTCATTGTAATGATTGCTGCTTCTTCGCCAGGACTCCCTTGAAAAAGAGGTTCTTAATCTCAAGGGACTTTCCTGGTTAAATAAAGGTAAAAAAAAAACAAACAAACAACAAGATAAAAAACAACACTGGGGGCTAAACCTGAAACTTCCCACAGGCCACATGACATAAATGAAAAATTAAATAGTCAATTACTGTAAACTCTCTCTTTCTGGGCACCACATACCTTTCAATCTGACTGTATCCCTTTAAACTGTAATGTTGATGCCACTATCCATATACGCACAAACTCTTTGACAAGCTAAAGTTATTCATTGTTCTTTGTTTTTAGTAAAACTCCAGAGTCGTGCCTCATGTTTTATTGGGCCTGCAGCTGCCCTAGAGCTCCTGCACCACTTTTTTTTTTTTTTGGTTTGTTCCCTCTATTATACAAGTACAGTCCTACCTTCCCTGCTTCAGTGGGACTTTTCCTTGGACCTTGTTTCTTTTTTGGACTCTTGGACCATCTGGTAGCCATCCCCGGGGGGTTGTCATGTTCTGCAGGTTTTATTCTTGATTTATAGTCCTTTATTGTTTTGTGGTTCTGTCTAGTTTCCTTTTTTAATTCATAATTTATTTTATTTTCATTTTTTTATTTTTTTATTTTATGCTGATTTCTTCACCTGTGATTCACTTTGTCATCAGTTCCCTGTATTTAGATTTTTGGTTTCAGTTTTTCTTTTTCAGATCATCTGTTGTTTTCCTGCATTTTGGTCCACATTCTCCACACAAGCTGAGCCATGATTATATGAAATATAGAGGAGTGCTGCACTCCTCTGCACCACGGGGAGTGAGGATGTGCATTGACCCCTGGAGCTCAAAAACCTTGTGGTAAGAAAAGTGAAACAGTGTAACCTACAGGGGTGATTTCTATGGCACTTTTAAATATCAAATTGAACGCATTGCAGCATATCAAAAGGCTGACAAAAATATAAAGTGAGGGTGAAATATGGTTTAAAAGATTTCAAAATAAATCTGTAGTGTGAGGCATCTTGGATTTAAAAAGGCAAGATAAGAGGGTCCAATCATTGTTATACCTTCTGTGAGTTTTACTAAGAACAAAGAACAATGAATAAAATAAGAGACTGAGGAAATCACAAACTTTAGCTTGTCAAAGAGTTTGTGCGTATATGGATATTGGCATCAACATTACAGTTTGAAGGGATACAGCCAGATTAAAGGTATGTAGTGCCCAGAAAGAGAGAGGTTAATTGAGTGTTTAATTTTTCAATTGTGTCATGTGGCCTCTGGGAAGTTTTAGGTTTAGCCCCCCAGTGATTTTGTTTTTTTTGAACCAAGAAAGTCCCTTGAGATTAAGAACCTCTTTTTCAAGGGAGTCCTGGCCAAGAGGCCGCAATGATTACAATGAAATTACATTATACAAGTTAAACAATACAAACAATTAAAAACAAGTGCAAATCAAAGAGGCCATTTCATGTGCTTTCAATCTGTATTTAAAGTTAAAAGCTACACAGTATACCTTTAAACTAAAGACTGCAGGTTGTAAGGTCTACTGAGTAAATGTTATTATTTACTTGTCAAACAGTGCAGTCTTTCTTTGTTTGTTGGATGTTGTATTGCATTGTGTGGTGTTATCAGAATTTGTCACACTTTGCTTCATCCAAAGATAAATGTTTTTATGGAATTTGAAACTCCCCTTTGGTTTTCTGTGGTTTTGAAAACAAAAGCACAAAGATTCAGACTTTTAAAGCTCTCAGAAAAAAAGATTTGTTGCTCATGAAACTGAGAAATTTTAATTTCCCAGAAGTAAATCCTGAAGGAAATATAATTTAAATTTTCAATGTAGGTAATTGAGTTGAACTATCTTAAATCTGATCACGCTTTCACAAAATAATTGCCTGTCTGAAAAAAATGAAAAGAAACAAAAAAAAATCTTTTCATTATTTGGTTAATTTTTTTTGCTTTTGGGATAACTTTGAAAAAAAAGACTTGCGCCATAATTTTTTAACAGGATGATGATATTTAAATTTCATAAAATTCATTAAAAAGTTAACAGTTCATTATAAATATATCATACAGCCCAACTGACTAACGCTGCAGGATTTAAGATGAGCTGACATTTCCCAAACTTTAGAAGAGAAACTATTAGTTTACTGAAGAACCAAAGCATTTTTAATTAGTGTATTTGAATAATCATCAATCATGACTATGTCTTCTGTATAAAACCTAAAATAATCATACAGAAACCAAGGAAACACCTCCTAAACTGTTCCATTCTGCACTAATTTTCAGTCATCCACTTGAAGTGATTCATTTTAACTCCCCTCGGTGTCCTTGCTGATCTTTTTGTCACTGATGAATTTTTCTGACTCTGGATGAACAGTGAAAACATTCTTATACTAAATTAAAGAAAGGTCATTTTAGGATTTGGCTTTGCAGAAAACAAGAGTTTCATGTGGGCCAGTATGTTATGAAGCACAGCAGTGACTGCAGCAGCGATGCACAATGTGCCATAGTGACATTTAACGTATAGCTGACAGTCTGCCACTATATCTGTCAGAGGAGGCGTTCTGTAGGATGAACTGCATCACATCGCTATATGTGGAGTCAATTTTATTCATAAGCACCTTCAAAGGAACTGGTGATTTTAGTGCTGTACATTAAAGATATTAATAAGGGAACTGTCTTTTTTAAAAGGCAAAGTCAACAGTGAAACCATAACAGGATATTACAGTTTTTGGGGTTGAGTTGTATGAAATACTTACTGTATGAACAGTCCATGTCTTGTGGAGTGGACAGTGATCATACTGTAAAGTGGACACCATAAAAGCAGGCCTTTACCAAAAACATAGATGAATAAATAAAACCATAAAAAATTAATAGCTGTTTGAGCAAGACATTTTTTGTTCATATGCATGTCATTTCTGTCTCTAGAATTTCTTGGACTGGAATAATAATACTTGGTTCATTTTGCCACTCGGTGTTCCAAAGTGGGCTGTATTTTAATTCACTAAGGACTGTGTTGTTAACCGTGACATTTTACAGCTGAGAAAATCCAAAAAGGAAACTGACACAATATACATTCTGTGTACATCTGCACTGCGCAGTAAAGATCTCTTACTCCCACCACTTGGACTAATTTTAGGTTAGGGTAAAAGTAAAAACCTTGCTCTTTTGGTGGGCTCAATTCTAATTGGCTTCTATCTTTAACTTTGGTCCTTGGGAAAGTTTCCTATTCTCCGGAATAAGAAAGTTGAATAACTTTCTGCTGCAGATAAGACACTAACAACTCATACACTCCTCAGACAACTCCACCCAGGGTGGTGCTGGTGTTAATAGACAAGCAGCAACATTTTGAATAAGTATAGCTGAGAGCTAACAATCAACAGACGAGGAATTACAGTCCCTGATAGGACAGTAATTCACATCTCTGATGATAAAAAGTCAAAACAAACATTTAACTGGGATTGCTGTGATCTGATTCTGCTACCTCACTGCCACTACTTTAGTGTGGTTGGATATCCCTCATAAGTAGTGGTAACTACTTACTAAAAATTTCTGACAGGCACTTTCTATGTTGCCACTTAGTCAGATCAGGGGGCTGTTTCCAAATCACTTAGTCAGGCGTGTGTCCTCAGCAGATGTGACGTGGGCCCTGGTGGAAAGCAGCAGCTCCTTTTTCTATGTGAAAATATCCTAATGGCAGGTCCTGATCAAATGCCAGCATTTCCCGCCAGTCGATTACCAAGCTTCTCTCACTCACAGGATTGAAATGTGCCTGTCAGTTTACGGGTGGGAGAGGAAGGGGGGTGTTTGGCCTCAAACAGGCTGTTCTTTTGCTTCCCTCACAATTTGGATCCAAAGTGAAGTCATGCCAAACAATACGGTAAAATGAATTTCTCCTCCCTTTAAGCCAAAAGATTTTTTTTCATGGTAAAAACTATAATCTGTGATGGTTCCAAATGTAAATGCAGGAGCAAGTTTCAGCTACTTAAAAGGAAAATTTAACACTGAAAAGAAAAGCATGAATCATGCTGGACTGATACTTATTATACCTCTTCAGTAGTTCATTGTTCTTTATAATTAGCGTTTACAATTGCGAACACACGTACAAAAATACAACAAGCTTTATATGGCCTTCATGGAACAATGGCTTTCAAAACTGCTACCCAGACACTCATTAGGAGATGTGGAAATGGCTATTGAGGCCTCATTATCTGACAATGAAAAACACTTATTTTGAGAGCTTCATTGTGTCCAATGTTCAGGACACTTAACCCCATTAAACATTTGAGTATTGGACTTGCCAAATATTCGCTGCAAAGATTAGGTATGTATAGACAAATTATTAGACTTCTCATGAATAATACTGCCAATGAATTGTTCAAATCTAATAATATATGTCTTCAGCAATAACAACAAATGAACCAATAAAATCAGGGTACTTTAATGAAATGGCACAAAACAGCACAAATGACTTTCATGTCCTAAAGAAAAAAGAAAAGGTACTTCAAATGCAACTATTTGTACCCTTTACTATGATTTGCCATTGTAGTCAGCAGTGACCACCTCCAAATGTTGTGTTCAGCCACTCACAAGCTACTCATAGTGTCTGATGTAATCTGTTAACATTCTGCTGTAGGTTTTAAGCCCGTATGAATTTTGCTGGGGTCCTCTTACAATGGTAAATATCTGCTGTTGGTTTTCAGTAGGATTTATAATGAGGTTCATCACAGACTAGAATAGTCTATCTTTTTTCCTTTTTTGTCTCAACCATTCTTTTGAGCATCTGGATATGTGCTTCAGGTCATTTTCCCATCTAGTTCTTTGACACTGAGAAAACACATTTCTTTTTAAATGCGTTTTGAAATAGTAATTCCTTTAAAACACACAATTCCACCAGAGCCAGAGGAAGAAAAAGCAGCCCTACAGGATTATAGAACCTCCATTGTGTTTTACCTACCATGATCCAGTGTAGTTTTCCTTATGGGCCTCATTTCATAGCATATAAATGAAGTAATTCATTTTAAAAGAGTTTTACTTTGGTTCCATCTGCCAAAATACATTATCTCAGAGAGAACATGGCTTATCTATTACATTTTTTTGTAGATTTGGTTCTACCATTTAAATGCCTTTCCATCAGTAATCTAGCTCTTTTTGCTTTATCTGCTCACTGAGCTCTCTTTAGTTCAGTGTGCAGTATTTGGTATGGGCTAAACCCACCATTCCAGATGGCAGCAGGTAAGCCTGGGGCTCTTTATACAATATGTCTTATGTGGTTTATTCACAATCTGCACCAGCCTACAGATTTCTCATACTGAGTATAAGTTTAGCCCCCAGAGCATCCTGTGAAACTTGATAATGTTACAAAGTGCTGAAATAGGGATTTCAAAATGTTTGTAGATCGCCTCGAAGCCTTTGCAAATGGTATTTTATTTATCTATTTACTTTTTTTCACAATAGCATTTCATGGTTTATACTGTATGGCGAAGCTGATGAAAGCAGCTCCCTTGTCACATTTGGACAAAAATGGAAAAACAAACAAAACCAAAAAGTTGAAAGGAATGAAGCCAGTTTTTATGCTGCATGGAAATCAGTTTGTACATGAACAGTGGAAAAATAATTGGGTGGCTGCAGCTAGGAGAAATGTTGGTCATCTTTCAGTTGGAAAATTTCTGGTTCAGTCTTTAGCTTCCTCTGTCTACAAGTGAAAGTATCCTCCGTATACATAGTGACTGTGTATTTCATAATCATCAACAGAATTGCCGAAAAAGAAGTGTGATAAGTTTTGTGTAAAGTGTATACAGTGGCGTGCACAGGTAGATGTCAAGTGGTGCTGGAGCACTTGCCCTTGCCCTCTTGACCGAGTAAGTGCCCTTAACAAAGTTTTTATTAAGTCATCATTATATTGTTATTAATACGTTTGTGCCCCCCAACCTGCTCCCCCGACATCTAGGTCCCTAAACGCTGCAGCCGCACACACGCGCCCTCCTGTGCCAAGCCTGCTCATTTTGTCATGAGAAGCAAAACGGACACGAAGGCGGGACATTGCAGCAACAGCACAGAACGGCGGCTGCATCCACGTCTCCTCCTGTCCCGCCTGCAGCTACGCAGGTAACACGTGAGTCCAGTATCGAGTGTGTGTGTCCCCTTATCCTCAGTTGTTAAACTATTTGTCTTACGAAGTAGGCTTTGTCTGTGCAACTCTCTAAATGACCGATCCTAAATCAGCCGACTGCCCAGTCCCACCTGTTAAAGAAGCAGGAC
>JBBBVT010000015.1:10161624-10177125 GCA_037177035.1 Craterocephalus eyresii
AGAGACTGATTAATTTATAGTTAGGTCTTCTCACCTTGGCCTAAAATCAAGTAAATATAAAGGTGGGTGGTGCTCCGTTGGCTCTTATAATTAGAAGAGGCATTTAACGCTACAATATATATATATATATATATGTGTGTGTGTGTGTGTACAGTATATCACATTTTACTGACATAACAATAGCTGCCCAAAAAATACCCAGCCTTTTTATTCAAAATGCTAGGAATCGTGGGCTGTACCATTTTAGAAAAATAAAGAGGGTAAAGCTGTCTTACGAGAGTGCAGTGGTACAGTACAGTCCAGGTTCACAGGGCGACAGTGAGGACACAGGATCTGGAATTAAACTCAAACACCTCAGAAAAAGTAAAGAAATGTACAAGTACTGAAAAAATAAGCATCTTGCTGCCTTTGAATTCTGTTGGAGACAGAACAGCAAAGTGGAGAATTTCTTTAAAAAGACTTTAACTTTAGTATACTTGGCTAAATAATAAATTTGACAATAAATTTAGCTGGTGGAAAATGTCATTGAGCTGTACTTTAGGAATCTACTATCCACATTGGCTGGTGACCAAAATAATAAATTTAGAGCCCTGCATACTGATATCATCACCTCCTTAATTACAATCAAAGAAGTGTGGAAATTCTCATCCTGCTTTTTGTTTGTTGGAGCAGCAAAACACACCAGGTGGTTGAAATGCACTGTTAAAATGCAGATTTACCTGTAGACCCTTCTGTGTTTAGAAGCAAGGTAGTATTTCACAGCTTTCAAATTTATATTAATAACTTGATATCTTAAAACTACAGCTGTCAGGTTTCTATTTGACTGGGATTTATCACATGTGTCCTGACTTAACTTGTAATTAATCACAATTAAAAAATACTTTTGTATTTTTGTTGTATCTGTTTTATTTTTATAGCACCTTTCAGGATAAAAACACAAAGTGCTTTTAAAATAAACAAAAATCATTCTGCATCAGTTTTGTGGTTGTAGAATAGGGCATTTTGATTACATGCAACAATCACACAATAGAGGCTGGGTAAGAATGCACAGATATGCACACATTCTCTCTCAGACCACTTCTAACAGCCTCACCTTCATTTAGAAACCAACATACTATAAGCATAGGTAAAACCCAGCAGTGCTCTAGCATTATTCCATCTTCTTTAGTTTATCCACATCCACAACTGTGGAAAGGTGGCTGCTTGGGGAATAATCAGGACTCTCGGCTCGAAGCAGTCTTTAGAAAAGGAATGCCCTACCTGTATCAGCTGTGTGCTGCACAGCAGGTGGTGTTTGGGACGCAAAGTACTGGTAGTGACTCAGTTTACAATGACAGTAGATAATATGCCTTAGTTTTTAACAGAGAACCATCTCACAGACCTTTAAAGCTAAACAGTCCGTGTTAAAGATCCATCCTGAATCGGTTAATGCTTCAGAACCAAAGCATTATTTCTGCCTCACTTCCTGAAACTAGTGTGTTCATTATTTGCACATTTATAAAATGAGTGCTGTTAAAAGGAATTTGGGTTAATGTGTCATTTAACGTTTAAAGAAAATTATCATCATATATTTATGTATCTATTTATCTATCTATCTATGTATCTGTCTGTCTGTCTGTCTGTCTGTCTGTCTATATATATATATATATATTGTATATCTATTTATATAGATAGATAGATAGGTAAATGAATAAGAAATATGATTGTAAACTACATGTTTGAAACAAATAAAAATGAAATGAAATGAAAAAAGACATCGAAATCTATCTATCTATACATAGTATAGAATATATACTGTAGTACAGTAGTTCATGTACGTATACACATACTGTACAGTGTCCTAAGTTCACTTGTGATTACTTATTATTCAATTTTATCCATTTTTTAAAATGACCATATTTAACAGGATAATTATCATTACAGTAATGAAGTAATGATAATATATTGTTATAATACTTATTGAGGCTGTTAAGAAGCCCACATAGACACTAATTAATCCTGATTTGTATATTTCTCAGTTTTGTTCGCATAGATAGATTTTCTATGGGGTTCAAGTCTGGAGACTTTGACGGCTAGTCCAGGGCCTTCCAGGACCTTTGTTGAAGCCAAGCCTTGGTCAATTTCGATGTGCTTTGAGTCAGAAGAGGTGTACGTCTTGGAGTTTGCCATGAAGATCTGCAACATTTAGTGTGCGCTGTATTGTACTCATGGAAACAGTGGTGTCGGCTGACTCCAGGTGTTCCTGCAGTTCCCTGGCAGTAACTCTAGGGTTCTTGGTCACTTGTCTGTGGATCAGGCATGTGGAAGCGTTCGTGAGCTTTCATTTTCAACCTCTCCTCGGCATAAATTATGTCTTTCAACTTTTTAGAAAGTTCTTTTACTTTAGGCATTTTATTTTCTTTCAGAAACTCTCAGTGTCACTAAGGTGTTCAAAATCTGACTTATAAGCCTTAACAAGATGTTAATATGCCAACAGGATATTCACACAGACTTTTGTGCAATGCAGGTGTTCTAACACAAGGACTGCTGACAGTTGAAACCATTTGTCATATTACCAGAATCAATGTTTTTGTTAATATTTTATCAAGACAATCTGAAAATTTTCAAAAATTTCTCAAATTGTGCAAAATGTAAAGCAGGTTGAATGATTTTTGGTTGTTACTGTACATCCATTCCCGAATTATGAATTATGAATGTTCTTATGGGTTTATCCCCTTGACTCCTTTCACTTTTACCTTGTACCTTTTCTTTGCTTTTTCATCGTTTTTTTTTTTTTTTGGTTTTTTTTGGTTGAGGCTTGCAGTGTTTTCGACTTGGATATAATTCTTATTTACTATTTAAAAGCTTTTGTGAAAACAAAACAGCAAGAATAGTAGCCACCAGTTGTCGATAAACTACTGTGCAATACTTAAGGCCAATTTTCGTGTTACGTCTCCGACCTGGTCACCAGAGCTGATCGCGGCCATTATAGTAAATGGTGTAATTAACACCGTGTGCACAGCGGTCCGTGTACGGTCCATCACAGAAGCAACTTGTCACAGCTCTCCGCTACAGATACGCGTCAGGTCTATTTTTGACAGATTGCACTTCCACACCACACCAATCCCAGCAGATCAGATTGAGTCACACAGGAAGTCAGACATGGGGCCAGTGTAAAACATCTGATATATTTCAAACTAAAATCTCTCCTCTGGTTGAGACCGGGTCCTTCTCCTACCTCTTCTACCTTCTTCAAACGACCCGAAAACGATCTTATTTTTACTACAGCATCTTCACCCACAGACATGACAGTGTGAACTGATGAAAACATATGTAGTCTCTCAACTCACCTGCTACTTCCTGAACTTGGACTGTTACCTAGACAACGGTCGTGGGTGCTCTGTGTCTGATATGTGCCCGATATAAATTTGCATGCCACGGATGTCGGAGCTAAACCGTGGTGAAGACGGATCCCGTGTAAATTGGCCTTTAGTTTATATTGTGAGGCCCCTTTTACCCATAATGCATTGCGTGTTGGTCACGTGGTGTGGATGAAGAATTCTGCAAAGTACAGAGCTGCATCTGAAGAAATTAAACATCAATTTCTGCGTCACATTCAGGAAAACTGAATAAGAGAAAATAAACAAAGAGGCATAAAATAGAAAAAGATCATTGTGACGATTGGGTAGGAGTATGACAGGGAGTCAGTGGGAATTAGAGCAGACAATGTTAACAAAATGCCACCGTAGTGGAGAGGGAGTCTTCAGATGTCTAACTTGGATACGGATGGATGTAACCACTGTGAAATCACCCCCTCATTTAAGGACTTTTAAAGTATGTTGTTGATCCCTTTTCATCTCTGCTTCTTGTGGCAAAACAAAGTGGATGGATGGATCTGACAGCGCAACTAAGGACAGAAAATAAGCCTATCAGTTCCTCGCCTGTAACAATACATAAATTCATCTTTTGAAAATTATGCATTAACGCCCACTCTACGCAACCGTTCAAGAGACCACCTGGGAGATATTGCCCTTGGTGAGGCAATGAGGGTCAAAATAAATAAAGAGAAATTAAAAAAGTCTTTAATAAGGAAAGCTGAAGAAAATAACTGTAGAAACAACAAAGGAAGGACCCTGCTAGTTGGAAGGACAGATATATAATAGATCTAAAGTTTACAGAGGAAACAAAAGCCAATTTAGAATGTGGAATTTAGACAATGAGTCAGCAGAAAAAAGTGTTTCAGTGGTAGTTGCACTGTCAGAGGAATTTCCCAAAGCCATAAAAGAGCACTTGATCCACTTTTTAAAAAATGCAAAATCACCAAATTTGAGCATCCCTTGTAGCACTGTGTTACAGTATATTAGATTTTCTTTCATTTTTATTGTCAAACTTGGAAACAAGTCAACAGCAGAGACAGTCAAAAGACCATTTGTACATTAATTCATCGTACATGTTGTGTTCTGCATCCTATTTATGTAATTCCTTGGATGGTACAACCATTTTTTTTCATCTGAGCCTTGGAACAATTGCAGGAACTGGGAGCCAGGCAATCTGGTGGTATTCCTCAGTTATAGATGGTAGCATAATGACACTCCTCCTGCAACCGAAACAACTTTTGAATCAAGTTTGAATCAAACATGTGCACCAGATCTTTTTTCCACCCTTTTACTTAGCTTTTTTCCCTTGTTTTTCCCTTAAATTTGCCCTCTACGCTCTTGTTACCACATGCTTACATGAGCACCAGCTCTCATCAGATTTTTATGCTATATTACCCAGTCCCCACCAGAATGATTCAATTGTTTTAGCAAGAGACAGGTTGTATAATGTGCCATTAAAAATGTATCTCCACAGTGGTTAATGTTTCCTTATCCATTGTTAGAGCACCTCCAGGACGGGGACACTAGCACATTCTTTTCCGGATCATTTGCAGTCTTCCCACTACCCCTCTCCCTGCCTGTGAATACCAGCTGCTTAACATCACCTCTTTTTCTTTCCCATCTCTGCTACCTTAAAGGCCTCTTGATGTGTTTTCACCCTGACAAGGTACAGCTCATCAGTTCTCTATATTTTAGCCCCTGTAATTACTTTATTAGATTTTGAGCAGAACAGGTTAAGTGACAAAGGGACTGAGAGTGATGGCAGGAAAATCTCAGAGCATCAACAGAGTGCAGCAGGTAAAGTGCCCTGCATATCTGCACGCTACAGCATCATACTGTAATAATATGAAATGGCAGGAAGTCATCTGGCAAATAATTTTGTCACAATTGTCTAGAAAATAAAGGAAAGTAACTGTCTTGATATCTAATTTAAAAAGTAAGCTGTTCCTTATCCACCTTCACTGTCTACCCTGCAGTCATTTAGCAGATGCTTTTATCCAAAGTAACTTATAATTGAGTATACCGATGATGCCAACAGTGAAAGCAAGGGGGGTTAGGTGTCTTGCCCAAAGACACAATGACAGTTGTGCAGTATTCAATCCAGCAACCTTCGGGTCATTGGATGACCTGCTCTACCACCTCATGTCAACTGGAACAGCTTTCAGAGTGCGGAAAAGGGGGGAGATTATGACCATTTTGTTTAAAATAAAGATGGCGTGGAATATAAGAATGGAGGAGGCAACGTGAATCTTTTTACAAATGATTGAACTGAAAAATTTAACCACCATTCTTGATAACAAACAACAGTGAAATGCTTCAAAATGTAAAATGCTTGAATATCCATCTTCATCAAAATGATGTCACAAGGGACGACATTTTACAACATTTTCGGCTTGTCCACTAAACCCTATTCAATGGAAAAACCAGGAAATCTCATTTTTACTTCGTCGAAATCTTAGAGACATCGCTTTTATTATGCATAAAACTGTAATGGAAAGACAGCTGAGTACTGATTACATTACTATGATCACAGTATCAGCAGTACTGATGTTGTCCATTGAAAGAAGTGTGACTCATTCACAATCACAATTTTTTAATAATAATTCAAGGCTTGAAATGTTGATTTATGTGGTTTTTCAGCACAGTGAAAAAGTTATAGCCACACTTTCATTTTTAGCCAAATAGCTGTTTATTTTAGCTACAGGCACAAGGTATCCAACCATTCACAGGACAAATTATGAGTTTAACAGGAGCAATTACCAAATGTCCTCTTTTACTCTGACATATTTCCTTGTTGACTTAAAAATTGTCAAAATCGTCCAGGATGTTGCTCAATCTCTGCCTCAAAAAGGTTTATGGCTTGTGTTGTGTTTCATTCCTTACACTCACTTATCATTACCCTGCCATCCTCTCTCACGCAACGAGCAGCAGCGCAGGGAGGGGGCAGAATGAGCAGGAGCAGGAGAGGCCAGAGTTACCTGGTCAGTAACATCACTATACTGTCGGTCCCTTGGTTTTACAAGACAACCCCAATACTCCAAAACTTTTTGTGTGAGCAAGACTGTGCAGTATGAGTGTGTGAATTTCCCTCCTCATAAAGTTTTGGATGCGTTTTGCTCGCGTGGGGGCTGCAAAGCCATTCAAAACTCACTTCCTCCACAGTTTAACACCTCATAAGATGAACTGCAGACCATGCTCATGTGTTGAACTGGTGGCCTTCAAAGCCAGGGGAATAAGCTGTTCAGGAGTTTTTAGATCTGAATGTATTGTATCTAGTAAATCTAGAAAGTTCTGGAATTTAAATTTAGATTCAAGGGCAAACTACAAAAAAATCCCATTTTCATTGTGGTGGTGATACAAGAGAAGCTCAGTGCATGACAAGCAAAGCAGGGAGCTGAAAGCACACATCAGTTCTGCAGACAGAACACCCACAACAGCAAATTTAAAGCTGGCAATTCTTGTACAATGAAGCTATCACCAGTGAGGCCAGCAAATAATGGTTGCATTTTTGTAATCAGAGCTCAAGTCCTTATATTTCTGCTTTCTTATTTTCTGCATTTATTTATTGTATCGGTAGTGGGCAGTTTGTTTTATCTTCCAATGTTCCAGAGTTTTGTTTTATCTTCTGAAAAATGTATCCCCAAAGATTCTCCCTCAAGCCCAACGTGACGGTTTTGTTCTCCAGACATTCAAAACTAGCTTGGTGAACAAAAATTCAGACAAGATACTGAGATTTCTACCAATCAACACCCTAATCCAGGCACCTTGCGTGATATCTGATGTGTGACAACTCTACATGTCCACTGAGAGAAGTGTAGTTTGCACAAGCAGTAGCAACTGAAGTCTCTAAGGATGCTTTGCACCATGTCACGTCTGTTCTGCCCCGTCTATTTGATACTGTTATTCCCCAAAGCACATACAGCCATTTTCACTTTTCACCATCCCTTTGATTTCTTGTTGTTACTCTTGTCTTCTCTCTGCTCTGCTTTCTGACCCCAACCACTTGAAAGACCCCCCCTCTTCTTTTTTCTTAAAACCATACCTCCTACAAGTCTGACATTTCTAAAATGTTTTGGACAGAGTTAAAAAATGCATGACTTAAAATCTCCTGACAGTAAATAGATAAGGCTGAATTTATACTGCAGCTTGTGATTCTGACACATTTTTTTCCCTCTCTCCCTCAGTGACTTAAACATCCCATATGTTGAAAAATACACCATTGGAGCACGTGCCTAAATCACTATTCCCATCACACTACAATCTCAGAAGGGGAAGTCGCTGTACAGAACATCACATTTCAGATAAGAGACAGGGAAGCAAGTAGGCGAACACATATCAATCTTCACAGACATCTGAGGCATGTTTTGTAATCTCGACACAGATGAGACAAGACATGATTTGGTGTGGTTAATGGGTCGGTGGTCGCCTGTGCAAACAAGCCAACAGATAAACACACCATGAGGACAGGATGAAGGAGGACAGAGATGAAAGCCAGGGGGAGTCAAGAGAGATGGGTCGAGGGGCGGTGAGGCCGCAAGACGAGAGATGATGAACCACTACAAAGGCAAAGAGAAATCAAAATGGAAATGAGGCGCCACCAAAGAGCACTTCGGCCTCCCACTAGACCCGTTTGAAAGCCAGGCGAGAGTGAAAGGGAGGACGAGGGAGAGGAAAACGAAAAAGACTTAGTTTAGAGACGAGGTGCTCAACCGCGTAAACTAAAAATCAATCAACATTAATAGGTTTTACATAAATTTACGTATACTTAAAAAGCAACTAAAAGAGGAAGTCATAGTGAAGGTCTGTGATGACTGTTGCTTTTCACTCATGGACCAAAGATGGATAGAAGCAAGACTTCATCCATCCAAAGCATATTTTGTAAATATGACAGATTCGAAATCCAACTTTTTCATTCAAGCAAAGTGTCCCTTTATTACAATATTGACTCTGAACCTTGTGACAATGTAAACCAAGTGAAAATCCGTTTCAAATTGAATTAGAGGCAACAGTTTATGTTTTTCCATTACTTACCAAATTAGAGGAAATGAGTGCAGCCATTTTTGCTTTTAGACAAGTTCTAAAAGAATAATATAAAAATAGCTTTAGTAGGTTGTGTTTGTCCATCACACAGTAGGTTGTCCTTTAAATATCTTTTTAAAATACTGTCTACAAGTTAGACACAATGAAAAATACATCTAACATTAACATATGCCATAAAGGAAGGGGAAGATAAAAAGAGCATCTGACAAGGTAAAGGTTTTGAGTCCAAACACTGAAAGCATCCAAATAAAACAAAACATACAAACAAACAAACAAAAAAGGAAAAGAATTCAGGAAGGATGTTAAGAATAACAGCAAAAATGTAATGAAGCTGCAAAACTATGAAACAACTGACAAATAGGAGAGAAGCAGAGGTATTGTATGGAGAATAAAAGAGGAAATAAGAAACTAATTACGCTGGACAGGAGGGAGAACTGTTTTGAGAGACAGAGGCAGGATGCCAATATAATGTCTTCATCTTCTTGTCAACGTCATGTCAAGCGTATGGCAGCAATGACCAGCACAGGCAGGGGGCAGGTGAGAAACATCACACTGAGTGTATCAATCTTCCCCTTTGCCCCTCCCTCCCTTCCTTCACTTTCTACTTGATCTCTTTATTTCAGCATCTGGTTTTTACTACATTTTTCTCTATTTTTCATTCTTTCACTTTAGTTTTAATAAATGGATTGTTTATTTTAAACCTTAAATGAATTTCTCCATCAGTCATTTACCAAAGTAGATCAGCTGAAGGCTATTCCAAAGTGTTTTTTTTTTGTTCTTGTTCTTTTCAACCGTAGCCAAGAAATGTATGCACCACTTTACAGGCACACACATAAACAGTCAACAAAAAATAGTCATTCTTATTCCCTACACCTATTCAAATTTTAAATGATTAGCTTAGAAATTAATTGATGAATTTGCAACTGAAATAACACATAATAAAAATGTATGATAATTAAGCTAAACATTGCATCAATGTAAGAGTTCTCTTCAGTATATGTTTAAAAATGTTTTCCATCAAGTGTAGCTAAAGAAAATAAATAAATAGGCACGTATTCTCTGGTATTCTCTGGTGAGTGACACAAAGGGCTGATTAGGAAATGTGGGATGTGAAAGCAGGCTGAAGTGATAGGTTACAAGCTCATTAACCAAAGATCATAATGAGGGAATTTCTTTTATGCATACTTATGGCCATTATCTCTCAACAGATTTGGCTCTTTGACATGAAGATGGTGATATCAAAACATAGACTAGAGAGAATCGACTCCAGAGACACCACCATTTGTCTGTGGTGGTTTTGACAGCTGACAGAAAGAAATCAAATTTGTAGGCATGTATAAAATGTGAGAGAGGATATGAAAAAGAGAAGGTTATTAAGTGCAATGAATAAACAGAATATTGCTCAGTGATTATGGTACAAAGTGATACTGACAGGAAGTTGTTTGAAACGTGGAAAATAATATCACAGGAGATTTGGAATTATTTGCACAAAACTTTTTACTGAAAACCATTTTGGAAACCTGACTTTGCAGATTATATGAATGAAATTCCCTCCTACAATTGTTTCAGTTCATCAAGAATATTAACAGCATAATGCTATTGAACTGTTCTGACAAGGGAAAAATAATTACAAAAACATCCTTCCCACAGCTGAGTATGAATTTACCTGCAAAATTTTTGTGTACATAATCTGGTGTAACTTAACATGAGAGGATGACTGTGCAGTGTAATTCTTAAAAATAATACTAAAAAAAGATATTTTATTTTCAATCTGTAAAACAAGGGATTGCTACTTCTTTTTGTCTTGGACTGATAATAATCACTTGAAATCCAAAAATATAAATGGGAGAACTAAACCATAACTCATTTTTGGTTAATTGAACAGTGGAGATACATTAGTTCTTCATGTGCTTTAACTGTGGTTAGTCAGCTGTGGTTATACAGTTAGTATGCTCTAGTCTTCTCACATTCATTTCAAAGTTACATGTTTGGCTCTTTAACAATTGCCTGTGCGTGCAGCAACTGCATTCTTCATTAAGATAAATGGAGTCTTTACTTCACATTTGGACCTGTATGGTACTGTACTCCATCGTTAGTGTAGATAAAACACAACTACTTTGTGTTGTTTAAACAGAAATAACAAGAACACTGTTCAACTGTATAGTACATAGTGTGTGACCCTGCAGCAACAGTAACTGAAGCTTTTAAGTTAGGCATTTTTACAATAAAAAACTTTTTTGAAAAGTTTTGATGCAACAAGGTTTCATTCATTTTTTTTCCTTTTCAGAATTAAATAATGTTTTTTTTTAAACTGTTTATTTTTAATATGCTATCATCCTGACCTGCTTCCCCTTTTGCATTGTAATTCTGGTTTGGAAACATAACATTTTTCAGTGATAAATAATTGGGGGTAAATCACTCTGCTATATTCCTAAAGCATGGAAAAGTTCAATCATACTGTATAGGGCGTGGGACTCCAACATGTTTATTACAGTTAATTAATCAATAAAAATGAATGTATTTAATTACAGTGTGCATTCCTAACAAAATGGCACGTTTGTCAGTGCAAGGTTTCCGGTACATCAATTTCACTGGTGTTAGTGGTGCGACTTTAGCACTACGTTTAGCTTATGCTTAGAGCTCTCAAGCAACTGGCGACAAATCAAGCGAAAGTACTGTAACATGTCGCAGACTCTATATTAGAAAACAACCAGAGCCATTTGTTAAAGTCTTTAAAACTGTCATTTAAATTTAGATTTGTGTAGTTTTGGCCAGGAATATTTTTTCTATATCTTTTCTACTGTTTTGAATTGAAATGCAGTAAATTGCATTTTCCAGACATTATGAGAGCTTCAGCTTAAAGTATTAATGTTTGTGTCTACCATTCTATTCAGTCATCCACTAAAACTCCTTTAAATAAGAATATAATTTGCTTTTTGAGGCATCTGTTGATATGTGATTAAAATACAATGAATTTGGATGAATTACAAAGAATCTAATTAATTATATCAATTGTTTAAAACAAGTACCACCTCAAATTCTAATGCTTTTAGATATAGACTGGTTGGTAATAATATTAGTTTTGTGTTTTTTTCCCATCGACAAACAACCACCTTCCAGAGTGGCCATAAAATCTTGCTGTGACTGAAATTGGCATTTTTCCATATCCTGAATTATAACTTTCATTGTATTAATGGTGCCTGTAACATCAAGCTTTCATGCATCTTTCTATAAGACATCATTGTTGAGCTCAATTCCATGCCATTTATGGGTTGCTATGTTAACCTGCAAGCATGTGATGTTATGACCAACTCTAACATAAATTATAGGCTGTAGGCTGTTGAGTTATGAAAATTCTCATTGTTGTATACAATATGTTAAATACATTATTTTTAAAACATGACCATTACTGTCATGGATGCCATTTTTGCCCTTTGGATGCAGTCATACTGATCTAGAGGAAATCTTAGGTCTCCATCAAACACCACATTGCATACATGTATATTTTATTAGACAAGTACGTCAAATATAACCTGTCTGCTATAATATATTGTGTGAATGTGCAGTGCGAGAAAACTGCTCAAAGATATGGGCTCAGACAAAAGTCATGGAATAAAAGAGTCAGTTACATGCTTCACTGTAGCTTTTTCTCACCCTACGGGGGAAATGATGAAATGATGTAATTTGATTTTATATTACGTGTGGGTGTATATCATGAAGTTAGGTTGTAAGTGTGAAATACTTGCCATCAATTTACCCCAGAAGATATGATTTAACTCAGAATTCATACTGAATGAAAACAGAGAAGAGAAAATAGGCAGATAAATTAAACTTGTCATATTTTCTGCCTTTTAAAATAAAACAGAAAAAAAGTGTTGTTTTTGCTCAATCCCATTTTTCAATAAGCATGTTGCTTTCTCATGTGTATTAATACAGCATGTCATCATGTTATTCATGTCATCGCACATGGTAACACATGACAGACACACACTGCCCTTTCTACAAGAGAAATGTGGGACATTTACTCTACCGGGACTAATATTTTTGTGATGGCTGGTGATACAAATGCCCTAAAGGACGTTTTCCCTCTCTAAGCATCTTCCACAAAAAGATGGCAAGGATATGAATGCCTTGTGCAACTACATATTTGCATAGTTTTCCTAATAATCAGATTTACCTCTGGCTGCTATTGTGGTTCTTCTTTATAAAAGTGGTTATAAAATCCATGTATTAATTTCAGCTTTCCCTTGGGCCGGACTTAGTTTTCTGAGATGCTGCCATTCTGAATCTGCTGTAGAGTTTGAATTGTTATTATTTTTTCCTTAAGAAGCATCTATGTAAAATAGCAACACAAGCAGATGTTAAAGAGAGGAAGTCGTTACACTTTGATTAATTATCTCAGCTTGTCATGTTTGTCACAAAGAATAAAAAAACTAAATTTGACTTTAATATACTAGATAGAATTGTCAGTCAATTCTTTTACTAAGAGTGTTGTGAATAAATACGATGAAAAGCCTGCAGGGGAATTTATATGGATTTTATATTAAATGAGTGTTTGTAATGTAAGTGGATTTACAAGAAGAATCAAATGATCCCATGCAGATGATAGTGTAGGGTTACAGTATCTGTTATAGTCTGTACTAGCCACTATTTTGTTAAGGCTTCTAAAAAAAGTTAGACATCAAAAACAAATTCATACAGGACTGACTTATAATGGCGTGAATATACATTCTAAAACAAACCAATCTAATGCCCATTTTGCCCATTTGGGGTAATACTCATCTACCTGTTGTGCAGGTGAAATTTACAATAACTTACTTCCTAACTGTACTGGTTGATATCTCAAAAGTATGATAAACTTTGAGTTACATAGTAATCATTAATTGTTTCCAATATTATTTATTTAATATTTCTTTTCTAATGTCTAGCAGTGTTTATAGTTATTTGACCAATTTTTTCCAATTGGGACACTAGGCTCCTATATAGATTAACTAGAGAGCAATGGGCTGGCAAGTTTATGATTACAATCTTTAAGTAGGAAAATCCTTGCTGTATTCATTGATTAAATATTGTTGTCTTAGGAAATGTAGAGAGACGAACAATAACATTATAAAGTGGGCTGTCTTTGTTTGTGTTCTCTGTTTTTACGGCAGCATTATGTTTGAGTCTGTATTGAGGGACTGTGAAGAATCTAGAAACAGTATCTTCTGCAAGTCAAGAATTTTAATCAGGTGAAATATTAAAAAATCAAACATATTCGACCACTGGGATATTTCTTTCCTGAAATCGTATTACAAATGCCCAACAGGCAATTACATTCTATCAATTTTAAGAAGTCCAAAAATACCCTCTTGGCTCTGTTTCAACACTGTGGCGCTATTATCCCATTCAGAAGGATAGTCTTTCAGTCTGCATGGGCACATCAACCTGGGAGCATTTATGTGTCCTCTTGTTCCAGATCTGAACACATATAGTGGGGCATTAAAGCTGAGCCTAGCTTTCTCCCACTCCTGCTTATTGGGTTTCAAGTTGAGGGACGGGGAGTGCTCAGTTAAGAATGCCACATCATTGATTAGGAAGGGAAGCTAAACCTTTGCAAAAACACAGGGGATGGTTGCTAGTGTGTGCATCTTGATGTGTGTAGAGATGAAGCACATTGTGTGAACCAACACAGAAACGTTCCCAAAAATATCCTAAAACATTTGTAAAATAAGTTTCAAACAGGCTGCAGTGAACTTTTAGTTGACAGTATTGCAAAAAGTCTAGTTTTAGATTTTTACAGAACTGCGGAAAAAAGCTTAAATATTGGCTTTGTGCTGAGCCATTAAAGGGCTGCAAAGTCTGACATCTTTACTGTAACGCAGGTTCAAAAGAAAAATGCATATTGTGGACGTCTGAAAAAAGTGGTTTATAGAAATGTAAAATAGCAACCTACTGTCCAAGTGGTGCTTGTAATGGCCATGTATGAGTTCAGTCATTTAAAAAAAATATAATTTCCTTGCTTTGTTTCGTTCCTTGTCATTATGCAAGGTAGGCGCAGAATTATAATAAGCTTCAATTGTAAAAGAAGTCCCAGATTTATGTTTCTTAATTTCAAGAGAAATGTAATGCCAAGGCAGCATATATTACTTATATTACTACACATCTTAAATAAACAGTAACATACTGTTAACTGCATAATACTGACAATTATGCTGTTGTTGTGTACTCTAATCCAATAGACATGCTCCTGAGCAATGTCATCACAGAGGCATGTTTGCAACTGGGGAGCAGAAAGCAGAGCTCTTCTCAGCAATTCTGGCAGAGCCAAGCTCATAAACAGATAACAAGAAGCTGTTGTGCTGCAGCCCGTACCATCCGCCAGAAAGATGGATGAAAATGTTCACATCCTTGCCGTTCTTACAGCTGATGTTTTACAGTAAAGCTCTTTACAGTGCATCTGCTACATTCATGATTACATTTGCTTAGAAAAAGAAGACATAAGAAAGACATCTTTCCTACCCTGATGCCTTCGATAGTGCAAAATGAACAAGCAAATTCAAGTAAATTCCAAATTTACTTACTCAAATCCTTCATGTAAGCACCACATCCTGCCTCCATGATGGAGAAATTATACCTGGATGGATGCTTTCTCATCTGTCTAACATTTATGTAATTCATGTCAGCCAAGCAGTTGTTTCCGCGTTTTACTAATGAGTGAATGCGACATTACACAGCAAGGGTGTTCCTAATGTTTTACTGTGCAACAATGCTTGCACAGAAAACCATATGTCCCTTTCATTGAACCTTGACTTCACTTGTATTTCAGGTACTGGAGCATCTTTCCCACATTTCTTTTTTTTTTTTTTTTTTTTCTTCAAAATTATATTGCAACAGGGAGGGAGGGAGGGAGGGAACAGGACATTACAATATTGAAAAATAACAAATATTAAAACAAACAAACAAAACAAAACAAAAAAAAGAATTATAAAAATAAATAAATAACTAAAAAAATATATAACAGACAGTTTTACAGGGAAATAGGACGCTAACCAGCTAATTTCAGCCAGAGGTTGGGAAGAGCCTGTCATAATGAGCAGTGAGTTTAATACTTTTCTTATTTTCA
>JBBBVT010000015.1:10180269-10196123 GCA_037177035.1 Craterocephalus eyresii
AAACATTCATTGACTGAAATAATAACACATCATAACCCTGTGATCCAGTAAATGTGCAAATATATCTCTTTTACTCTTGCAACCACATCAGGGTGCCATATCTTCTCTGATCTTTTCCCTGTTCTTGTTTACTCACCCCAGGGCCGAAGCGGCTTTCCTTTGTGGTCTTTGTTCTTCTTTTAAAAATGCAACATGCCCAACCCCATCCTCTCCACGCACTGCCTCAGACCAGATCAGAGTTTCTGTGCCATGACCTATTTACTTTCAGTGTCCCTCAAACTTGCTTCACTTCACTTTCTCAGGATGGAAAGCCACTGAAACCTGTTGCCTCAAGCTTTGGTCATCGCCTGGTGCTTCAGCGAAAGTAAATGTAACAGTAAAAGCATCAAAAGCATTTCAAAAAGAGAAACAGTACACTTACTGAACATAAGGGTTCATTTTCCAAATTCAAAACTTGTTTTTTAAGAAAAGAACGGCGCTGTTGGTCATTGAAACCTGTATGTCTTTGACAAGAGGTCCTTTCAGTCAACCAAAACCCCTTCATTGTGTCAGCTAAAACTATCTTCAGCAGCTTTTGTGGCATTTTGCCACAAATGAAATCAATTACATTCCATGCTTACATCATCATTCGTTGCGCTGGAGAACTTTTGAACCTCAGTTTTGTAAATGTGAATGAAACAAAACATATTGACACACTGACATCAGGAATAAAAGTAGTCCAAAAATAACCATCTGCTAACCCACAATTTGGTTAAGATGAACCAGATTAAACCAAGATCCTATGACTTCATTGTAATTCTTGATTAAATCTGATATCTGTCTTTGAAACAGATTTTTTCAAAAAAACCAATCTATCTTTATTTGAGCCTCTGCTGTTGCACCCACAATGAGACACAAAGGCTGACCGACCTGAAAGCCTGAAAGCTTAAACTGTTCATGGAAACCATTGTGATAAGTATGATTCATAATGTAGTACTGTTATGACTGCAGAATAATTTATTTGTTTAACTCACCTAATTTCCAAACCATACAAGTCCCTGATGGTTAATTATAAAATTTCAAAAGTGGGTACTGTCCTTCCCAATCTCAGTTTAGTGATGTAGACTTTAAGACTTACAGTGTTGAAAGTATTGATATGTTTAAAGTATCAATGGATGGGGATCAAATATGGCATTTGCTCAGGTTTACAGACCACATGTGCAAAATCAAGTACAGCAAACCCAGTGGGACAATCTTCGCATTAAAGGGCTATTACATTAAAATTAATTTAGGTTGGATTTAATTAATAGCACGTTGTTACTTTGCAATATTGTGATTACTGATTACTTAAAAACAAAGAAACTATTTTGTGTCAACAGTTATAGATTAATTAGTACCATTTGTTTTAACATAAAACATAATGTCAACAACTTCAGTTTATCATTTCAGTGTAGACAGTTGTCTGTATTTTCTTAGCATATGCAGATGTGAAATTTGTAATTATTTGCAGCAGGCATATCTGGCTGTTTAAGGCACACCATCCATTATCCTACATTTGGTCACATTTTTGTTTTAAGTAAGAATTCCCAGACATGTTGAGCTTTTCCCCTTGAGGCCTCTGAAATCCATATGTAATCAACTGATGTATAACACTGTTTTAATCTTTGTTTCTGTCATAGATGACCACACGGAGGGCCCTGCTGTATTTAAATACTTTAAATATATTTTTTCCTGACTCTGTTAGCGTGTCGACCAAAGTGCAACAATTTCTATCAGTGCAGTGTCATGACTCTTTAATCTGTTCATCTCCTAATTTATTCATGATGATGACGATGTACTGGCATGTGCTCAGCATGCTCGGAAATTGTAAGGGGACTAATTAGTTGCCATCTCTGTGGGGGGCTGAGACCATAATACAGCTTGCAGTTTGGTTTTAAATTCAGGTAATGACTATCAGAGTGTGTGTGTGTGTGTGTTGCACTTGTGAGTGGTTTTAACTGCCAGGCACTGCTGTGATGGGGGCATGTTTAAAACCTGGCAAACCAGCCTTGTCAACTGGCACCCCAGTTCCTCAGTGGCCTCAAGGTCATCAAGCTTGGCATGCCACATAAAAAAGATGCATCTCACGGGAGACAGTGAGATGCATCTCTGAACAGTCATAATGGGCTGCCATGCTGTAGCAGGGGACCTTTTTTACCTGCAGCAATCCTAATCTTGCTGCACAGGCAGCTTCCACACCCTCCTGGAACCGCTTGAAGTTACTCTCTTTCCTAGAATGAGAGAAAGCATCTAAATAAGCAGCGTGGTGCAATGTGTACGGTAACTGTGGATTGCTGCATTGATAACAGTATAAGATGCTGTAGTGTAATCAGACAATGCCATTCAGATTAGATTGGAAGAAGGGCAGGGCACAAAATGAACCAATTCAGATTAAAACCTCTACTCTGTCAACCTAGAATTGCTCATAATGCACTTTAATTCCAAACTTAATGAAGTGAATGCATGCACTAACCCAAGACCCTGCCAAGACACCCATTCTATTCCCCAATTCCTCCTTTCATCTTCTTACTAGAATCACTAATTGAATTTTCTTTTCTTGTCTGATGTATCTTTAAAAAATGAGTTAAAGTCCAGAGAGTTCAGCACGCCCTATAGAGCCGAGAATGTTTTGACAGGTTTGTGCAGAAATGTATCAGAGGCTGTAGGAAGCTGCAGTGAGCCTGGATGTCATTCGTATCCACAAACTTGTATTATGTGGATCATTAAGAGGCCTTTGAAATCTGACTCAGTGACAGAAACAGAGAATGTTGTGATGGGCTTACACTTACTGCTACAGTATAGACAGTGTTGACAGTCTTGAAAGATAGCAGAATTAAAATGACTTGCTATATGATGATTCTCTGATCATTTTCTCTTCAACGGTTGGATACTTCAGCATTTCATTATCATCTCATTTACACTTCAACAGTGTTGACTTTGTATTGTTGGTCATGTTTAGTCAGCCCATCCACGGCTTTATTCTCATCACTGTCAATAAATGTAGGATACTGCTGCCTTTTCCTGACCTATGCATTTGCAACATGAGTATAATGTAGTAAACATGTTGATCCGTAAAAGTGCAACTCAAAACAGTACTTCACTCAATGCAAGACTGTTAAATTATTCATTTTAACTATAACCTTTCCAGATACCACAAGTTCTCTTATTAGGCTACCTCAAATGGTGACCAGCTACGGGAGATGTTGGGTGATGAATGAGGCGAGCATCAGTTCTCCTGACCCTAATTTTCAGTCCTATTGTTAACATTGGACTAAAGTTGGATGCTTTGTCACATTTGAACTTAAAGAAATAACCTAGCTTATTTAAAACTATGTTTTACAATGTGAGTCTTTACAATTTATGTTCTTGATTATACCAGGAGCGGATTGGCCATTTTTGTTCTGGAGAATCACATAACAGCCGGACCGCTGGCTCATCACATGACAGCAGCTACTGCCTGCAGTACTGATTCTACTTTTCCCTGCTAATCTACTGTTTCACACCATAAGAAAGTAGGTGGAGTTAGTGTGTGTTTAATTCAGATGCCATCCACCTGAAACCACAAATGAATAAGAAGCAATTATATAAAGGATACTTGTAAAAAGGGTCGGGGCTGAGAAGAGTAAGATCGAGATGGGAGATGCGAACTTACTGAAACATACTGAAATGTTCAGCAGCAGTAGCCGCAGCTATCAGCCGCAGCTATCAGCCGCAGCTTTCAGCCGCAGCTATCAGCCGCAGCTATCAGCCGCAGCTATCAGCCGCAGCTATCAGTTAAAATGTACTGGAGTATTTCAATCAAAATGCGGTATCTTGCTTGTCCATGTTATCCAAGAGTATTGTGACACGAATGCCAGGAATTGTGGAGTTTCTATGAAATGACTGTTGTGGGCCAGGCCGAGTCCCAGTCCATCCCTTACTCAAAGCCTCAAAATGTTCTATAATCTTTTCTTTTCATTCCATGCAGTCATATTTAGAATAGGAACATATAATCTTACTTCTTTTTCTTAAAATATTTACAATGGTTTGGAGATTAAGAACAACTCTGAATGTTCAAAGCCTCAGTGCTCTTTTGGACCCTGGATTGGGAACCACTGATTTAGATGATGAACTACAACAATTCTCTACTATAAAAAAAAAGAAGCAATTATTAGTTAATGTCAACTGAAAGACTAAAATAGCCTAGTAATGTAAAGGAAGTTAGCTTTATTCCAAGTGCTGTTCCTCAGCAATTTGTTTCTCATCTATCTGTATTTTTTGTATTTATTTCTGTACTGCTTTGTGTCTCTCATCCTTCCACTTATTGGAAATTTCATTTTCTTCTTATTTCCCATGTCAGAAAATTTAAAATGTAATCGGTTGCTGTTGTTATCATTAGGCAGATGTTCAAAAATTCAAAGTCTGTGAAATAGAAAAAGAATTTAAAAAGAAAAAAAAAACAATAATAAACAATATTATAGGTCTCCTGTCTATTTTTTGTTTATTTTGAGGTTTTTTTTCCCCGCATTTGCCATCCTTTTCAAAAGCAATTTCCTCGTGTATTGAGTTGGAATTAAATTGTTCCGTGAAATTGCAGTAGATGTTATGTTTACATGACTCTTTAATTTATTGTTTCTCTGGTGGAGGAGACTTGAACAATTAAATGTCTGAAGGAGCATACACTCCTAAACACAGAGCTACTGAGGTAGAAAAGAGAATAATAAAAGATGGTTAAATTATTGATTTAGACATGACAGGGCTACCGTTCCTCTGGGCCTACTTCATCAATGTTTTCCATACAATTTAACCTACCACTGCCAGGATGTGCCTATATAAACAGCCCTTGAATGATGTCCCGCACTCACTCATACACACACTGGCATGCACTTACACATCCAGACCAACCCCCACAAGACAATGAAATATTGAAGACATGGGCGTCACCATGTTCCAAGCAGCTGAGGACACCTTACATCTTTCCTGCCATTGTTAAACAACTTTTTTCCTTCTCTCTCAATGCAAATGCCTATGGACTATCCTAAATTACACACACACAAAAAAAAAACCACCTGGACGGATACCCCCATTACTGTTGGCGAATGAAAATGAGAAGCCAAAGAAAAAAGCTGTTTTGTTCTGTCAGTGATCCTCTCAGCTTGTTTTTATGTATCCTCCTCCATGAGTGGAATTGCCACTTGAAACAGAATCCAAATGCAAATACGAAACAGTCCGCATCAAAGAGAAGATAGACTGTTTGGCATTGTGTGATGCAGAGAATTGTTTTATTTATTTATTTCTTTTTTGCTTGCAGTGTCCATTGTGGTTTTAAGTTGCCCCCAGGTACCCTCTGTAGTCATGTTATGCTTTGCTTTTGCCAGCTGAAATATTGGACAAGCTCCCAGACATGTTTTTCATTTTTTAGTCTCAACAGGAGTAGACGCACAGCTTAGCACCGTGTAATGTCTGTCTAATGTCAATCCATCAAAAGCTGGAATTGGGGCATTTTTCACATGTTCTTTGTTAGTTCTGCACCAGCAGCCAATGTAAACTCACTTCATCATGAAAAGTAGCACAACATAACGCTCATTGTGTCGTTGCCAGTCCAACTCATGGTGTCTGCATCTAAATCAATATATAAAACTCAAAGAAAATATTCATGCGATTGTATTCAAGCCTTGTACTTTTTACTATTGATTTTTGCTATTTGTCTTTAAGGGGTAACCCTGACAGATCCCCAAAAGAATAGATTGCTAAAATGAGGTCTGGAGCCTTCTGTTTTTTAAAGATTGTTTTAAGATAGATTAATCAAAGTCTGTTTAGTCAGGATCAGAATAAGAATTGTCTGACAGCAATGCTGTGTCCCTGTCTCCTGTAAACCTTTCAGACCAGATATCTTTACTACAGATAACTCGTAGTTGCCCTTTTTGCTACCTCCTCATCCTACCTGTCAGTGTTAACTGTCGTGTGAGGACAAATAATCTTAGATAACTCTATTTTTACTCTTTAAAAAATTACTTGAGGCAGAAGTGAGCATCCTTAGACTTCATCTGATTCCTCAGATGATGCAAATGCACACTGATAGCATCATGAAATAGTGATGGACTACATTAGCACACTTGTTAACGTACAAAGCTAATATTGGTAAAATGCAGTGCTTGTGTTATGCATCCCCCCAGGGTTGAATATTTTATCAAACCCACCCAGACAGACACCCTCAGGGCAAGGGTGACCTCGATGTACTGATGGATATGTTTAATGACAGTTACATTTCTTTCAATATGTATTTTTTGACAGTTTAAGAGACACAATTTGTATCAAGTGAGGACAGTATATGTATATTGTAAACGTATATGTACTTTATAGTAAGGGTTTTTTTTTTTTTTGTCCTTTTGGTAAATCACACATTTAATCAAAGTGGCATTAAAAATGTTATCCAGAGACATTTTCTTGTCACTCTCTGCAATAAACTTCTTCAACTTCTTTTGGTTATGATGTTATTTTCATACATACTCTGGGTTTTTTAAGTGACTGATTTAAATATTTTTATTTTTCTGACACATATTTAACTAACTCATCTTGAATGGAGAACAAACAAGCAACTTCAAATTTGTATTCTTTAATTTCTTTAGACTATTGGCACCTAAAATGATCAACAACCTTTGCTGGATTGAATGGTCTTTGATACAGTATTGTGTATTGTTTATGCAAGATATACATTAGCAAATGTGTTTGGATGGAGTGGAAAGAAATATGTTCAAAATTATTCATGATATTGCATGATTTCGCATTGTTGCCAGTCTTTTCTGATTTTCATTCCATTTAATTAAGCAATATTAAGTCCACATTTATTTTTTCCAACAAATTTGTCCACCATTGCCAGGTAGTTGCTGTTTTGCTTTCAAATGTGAGCATGCTACTTTGGTCCTACAGTAACTCTAATATGATAATGATGGCATCCTGGTCAGCATCCTTGAAGCTACAAAAATATTTTAAGCAGCATCACCAGCTCTTAAAACACACAAATGAAACAGAAAAATAAGCACAGCATGATAGGCAATTGAAAACCTGACAGTTGGCCAAAACAGTATGCTTCTCCAACACAGCAGTGTGTGTGATCCTGTCAAGATGACATTAATTAGGGAAAACAGTTCACAACCCAAGTCATGGTTGTCATACACTTCATCTTGGCTTTTCACTGAATAAAAATAGGTCTAACCAACAAATGCACCATTACACTATAATGTATATGCTTTGTCTTATGAAATGATCGTATTAGTTGTAGGTGAGTTATTAATAGCAAGTAGATCTGCTTTATTTATGTATTTATGTTTAACCTGCTTTATTTCAGGATGTGCATGTGCTGAAAGAGTAATGAATGAGTGAAAAATAATTAATCCCGTTGGGAAATTGCAATGTTGATTTTTCATTTTTATTTTTTCAACGATGGTTGTTGGCGGGAATGTTACCTTTCTGTTGTGCATTGGACTTGACCTGACATACTGTTGTTTCTTCACTGTGTTGTGTAGACTGTGCAAAGAATCCTCATTATTTCCAGCAGCTGATGCAACATTCTCTTCTGGACAATCAGAGTTGTTCTCAGCACAGAACTAGCATTGTTGATCAGTTTGTTCAGTCTTTTTAAGTCTCAGACTCTGATGTTTCAGCCTCAGCAGAATGGCTGCAAAGCAGATTCCACCTTCTGCAGCAGACTTATAGCAGATATGCGGCATCATGGTGCAGACACTGGATGATCTCAGCTTCCATAAGAGGTGGTGTCTGCTCTGTCCTGTCTTGTAAAAACCTCTGTCTTGCATTTGCAGAACTCCAAGGTACTTGTTTTCCTCCTCTACCTCCACCTCTTCTCCCTGGATGTAGACAGTGTTTTGCTTACTTCTGTTCTTCCTGAAGCCAACAATCATTTCTTTTTTGTTTGTTTGTATTCAAGATTAGGTGATAATTTCCAAGCCATCCCAGAAAATGACTGACCTGCACTCAACTCCTACTCACTACCCCACACCTGCTGAGTAATCAGAGTATTTCTGAAGTTTACTCAGAGTTGTACTGGAAGTCTGAGGTGTACAGTGTGAAGAAAAATGGTGAAAACACAGTCCCCTGTAATGCTCATGTGTGGCTGACCACCATCTCAGACACACAACCTTTCAGTCTCACATCTGTAGCCTAGTCTGTAATGTAGTCATAAATCCAGATAGTTGGAGGACTTGTACATCCTCAAAGTGCTGCCTGATTGGCCCAGATGAGAGCGGGCTTTCTATAGAAGGTAGATGACGGCATCTTCAACCATTTCGTAGCCATTTGCTTGCTGTGTCGAGCAAATACCAGACATTCAACAACTTTCTTGATGTGAGATGTTAGGGCAGATGATGTAGTGCAGTGGGACCAGGGATCATATAAATCACAATCAGAATAACACAGATAAATATTATAGAGAAAAACTTACAGCTAATGGTTTGATGTCCATTGTGCAGATCTTTTCCTTTGACATGTTTCATGGCACCAGTGCTGATTAGAAACCACTGCAATTTCACCTCCCTTTAGCTTTCTGCTGACTTTCTGCACATGAAGTTTAAAAGCAGTGTAAGCCTAGAGTCAAATTATAGATCCCCGTTCTTAGGTAGGTAACCATCAGAACAATTGGAAGAAATTATCCCCACCTTTTTTGTCTTTGCCTCACTCCAGGCCTCCAGGCTATGCGTCACTTAGGACCCCCACGCCACTAGGGGGCCCCATCCCGAGCACTACATGTCCACGTAGTAAAACAACTCAATTAGCAATAGATGCTGCACACTTCTAATCAGCTTTCTGCAGACTCATCGTATGGTTATATCTATAATAAATATACATATTGTAGAGAATATATATTGGGGGGGTCCATGTACATGAAAAATGGCCATTTACCGACACCATTACAGAAATATGTACGACTTTTAATTGTAAAATCCCTACAATACTTGCAGAATATAACGAAGAGTAGTATTTTGATGTGAAATTACAACATTCATTTATGATATGTGGCTTTCTGTTGGAGAAATTTCTCAACAAGTGCAGTGCATGATGGGACACAATATACAGACGGCCTTCCTATGTGCTCAGCTCCACCCCCTCACCCGATCTGCACTCTCTTTTTTATACACATGGCAAGACAGACGTGAAGAAAAATTGGTATGTCACAAAAAAAAAATTATCCCTCCGGCCCTTGTAAATAAAATACTTTCTTATTTTTTTCTGTTTTTATTTTTATTAAAAACTATTATGTAAGAAGACAAATTGAATATTATTTGATTTAGTGTAGTTGTGAGAAATTACACATATCTACACCTGTTCTGAACTTTATAAACAAAATGAATCAGTGTCTTGTCTGCTGATCTTTACTCTCAAATGGTGAAATTAATATGGCACAGATGTACACTACAGTGTATATTATTTGAGTTTATTCCACAAGTAATATTAAAAACAGTCAGAATGACAATAGTAAATTCCAAAAGAAATGGTAATGGTAGTGAATATGGTACACACACGAAGTAGCCTATAGGATGATGAAGTGTCTGATGCTGAGATAGTGGTATGGGGGCCCCTAATGAACTTTTGCTTAGGGCCCCATAAAAGCTTGGGCCGGCCCTGCTCCGCGCAGAAAGGCTGCTATTTCAAGCCCCTCCCTAACTCCACCCAGGGCTCGAACCAGCAACTTTCTTGAGGTTAGGCTGCAGTGCTAACCTCGACAGCACTGTGCAGCCCAAGTCAAATAATGAAAACAGTATGGTCGGACCTACTATAGTTTCCTGGCACCATTGGGCACATTCTACAGTTCACACGACAAGTTTTAAGTACTGACCCTCCTTTTAAATGCCACCACATAATGGACTCTGAGGGATACAAGTGTTATTATGATGATAAATGTCAGTCTTCCATCTTTAAACTATGAAAATTTGGTTATAATTGGTCAAGTCTTTTTAAATGACCATTTATCTTTTTTCTCTATCTTTGCACATCTTTCACACAAGAAACGATCTTAAACACAAATAAGCGACTATGTGTGGAAGAGGTTTATAGTTAACTCTTGCTGAAAAAGTTCATTTTTGAAGATGGGTGTGATCCTCTTTATAAAAGCTAAACTACTAAAGCCCCCATCACGAGAAGGAAAACAGCACATGGTTGCTGCTAGGCAACAGCAGCTGTTAAGCCAGTGTGCCAAGCATGTTTACTGAAGGCTTAAGTAGCTCCAAACATCACATAAAGGTTTTACTTACTGGGAGAAGTCCCTAGAAATGGAACCAGTTTCATGGTGAAATGTACAAAATCAGTTAAATGCAAAAGTCCACTAAAAGAAAACTGCTTGTCAGAAGAGACTGAAGAAGTATTATTGGCAACACACAATGTCACATTTCACTCAAAGCTGTTATGATAAAAAGAGTACTGCTGTTGCAATAGTTTGAGAACCCTCAAATACCTGACTCTGATGGAATCTGCAAAAAGAAATGGGTTTTCAAGAAATGTTGGAAAATGATGAACAGAAATAATTTTCTTAGTCATTTTACAGTAATGAATTTAGGTAAATTCAACCTCATGTGAAAACATAACATGGTGCATCAGGTCACGATCACAATTACCCTCTGGGATGGATAAAGTATTTTCACTCATTTAATTTCATTCATGGCATTCGTTCAAAGTGCAAAAGAAGTATCAGGAAGGTTATGACAATAAGTATGACTTGAATGATTTGAAGGACTGCTAGAGAAAGCTTCTTCTGTCTAAACATTAACATGTCAGCAGGGTTTAGGCTTGCACATTTGCAACTGAAGAAACAACAGGACAGAAACCATGTCCTTTGGATAGAAGTGACTAGAGTGGAGCTCTTTGGCCACATTTTACAACATATACAACACATTGTTGGGCAAAAAACTAACACACAAAATCAGAAAACATCTCATACCAGATGTTACACAGCAGATTCCACAGTTCCTTCCGTCCTTCCTTCCTCCGCATGCTTGTAATCCCTGCAGTGTGTCTGCATGCTCCTGATGAGACACCGGACGTTCTCCAGGGAGATTTCCTCCCAGATCTCCAACAACCCAACGTTCAATCCTGGATGGTCTGTGGTGGATGGAACGAGACATGATGTCCCTGTGGTGCTCAATTGGATTCAGGTCTGCTGAATGGGTGGACCAGTCTGAAGCATCAAAGCCTCTGTCATGCAGGAACTGCTGACAAGAAGCCAATGACTTATAGTTATTTCACATATTTCTATGAGAGAAGGTTGGTTTTAAACTCAGCCTGACTGAGCCATCCTTACAATCTGTAGTAACAGTTAAATTTTTACCAACAGTATTTTTAGTTTGTTAGCTTCTTGTCTGCAGATGTGTTGAATGTAATCCAGTCTAAGTCATTTAATAGACAGAGTATGCCCACAATAATCAATCACCCCCCCATGTTACAATCTCTTGGTGCCGGGACAGATCTATATTTGGCTAAGCCATTTCCTGAGTGGAAATATATATAATCTGTCTAAAGAAAGACTTAAATGAAATATTACTGTTTAGAGAGACACATTCAATAAAATTGAAATTTCCTTGGAAAAACACAATTATAAAGTTTAAATACAGCAGGGTTAACAATGAATATGTGATCCCACCACTGTTTTTCACTGTCTGGGTGACACGGAATGTTAAACATAGCTCAGTAGTTTATCCAACAACCCAAAGTTTGGTGGATCAAATCCCGTTCCCAGCCCAGTCATCTGTTTTGAACTTGATCACGACACTTTAGCCTCCTTTTGTTGGCAGTAGTGGTGTAAGTCACTTTGGATGAAAGTGTGTGCTAAATGACTGTATAGTACAGTAAAATGTTATCTAATTATTTTTATTGGAAACTTTTCATTTGCATACATATGTATGGATTAATTCTTACAAGAAATATTTCCAACCACGTCATTCTAGACAGCCACAGCTTGTTAGCTGTTACAGTTCGGTTCCTGTCTTTCATCGTGCACCAACACATGAGCTAAAGAAGTCGTTTTACTGCAGACCCACCGACTTCCCACTCACTGCCTCTACTGGAATCACTGAGGCTTTTCACAGAGTTGCTTTTGGGTGTCAGGCACCAAAACTTTATGATCACAATACAGCAGGCTTTCTCCCTAGAATATGAGAAAGTGGTCACAGTGGCCACCAACTTAGTGCCTGTTTTGTTGCTTCCTCCGCATGGTTTTCCTGTGCATCAGGAGTTACTGACCCTGAAAATACAGCGTGACTAAACAGCGAGTAATTAAATCCTTGTCTGGTGTTTGTACAAGCAGCTTATCCTTCAACCTGGGCTTGCACCCTATGTAGACAGGCTCACTTTTCTTCCCTCTCTATCTTTCTACATGTTGTACACTGATAGGAATCTCCCCAATCCTCTTTATCCCTCCTTGCTGGCAATCCAGGAATGACTTCTCTCCAGATATTTAGAAAATTTTTGTTCATTCTCGTGACTCCATTGGGTCTTGCAGCATCTGTCTACATCCAGAAAGTAGCCCTGAGATGAGACAGCGGAGGAAAAAAAGGGAGTGTAAAGAAATGAGCCACAGACGACAAGAGGGCTTATCGGCTCTGAGCACCAGTGTCGGCAGCTCCTGCAATGCTATGAATATCTTTGCCTCCATGTGTGTTTATTAAGTGACGGGAAACGCTTTTTTGCAACAAAGGAAAGGGGATTGTGTGTGGATGTATGTGTTGATACCATATAGTGGGTACCTCCTTTCGATGTAAATCTTGTTTTTTTTAACTCTGAAATACATAGAGGGTATTAATGCTGTGATGGTGTTGCTGAGAAGCTACAGAGCCAGGTCTGTTCAGGTGAATAGAAAGATATTTAAAGTGAATCAACACTGAAAGATGAAACACAGAAAGGCTCCTGTAATAAACATTTATATCTGGCTGTTATCAGTGAAACACCTGTAACATTAAAACAATATCATGAGATAGTCAAAAATTGAGAACTTTTTAGTAACTTTTTCAACAAAACGACTAATTTTTATTTTGTAACAGACTGCTGTCATCCAATATTCATAGCCAATTCATGGTAAAACTGTACGCACTCCTCTGCCAAGCCATAGGGTGACTCACCTGCAAAAAATGCCAAAAGGCCAAAAAGCCTTGTTTCAGTATCAATGGATAACAAACTAACAGGTTGCATCGAATCTGGACTTTGATCCACTCCTCTAACTTGAGCCTGCTAGGGGTGACAGCGGAAAGGCAAAACCCCCTTTGAACAGGAAGGACAAATCTCTGCCTGGAACCAGCTCAGGGAAGGTGGCCGTCTGCCTCAGTTGACAATTACATTTACATCTGACCTTGGATCACAGTGGGTCAAATGCACAAATGTACAATTTTTATCCTGGAGTCACAGCACAGTCAGTTTTATTCTTTTTTAGCTAATGTTACAACGTGTTTCTCTCAAACTCACACAAAGTAGAAAACTAACACTTTAGAGGTCTCTCCAGTGTCATACAGCTTACATGCATGAATATACTGTACATACCTATTAGATATAAATACTTGTGAAATTGAACAGAGTTTTCTTTTCATACTGGCGTCTAGGACATCTACACTAGCTTAGGTGACCCAAATTGTGAATTAAAAATAGTACAGATTAATTTTGTCTCATGAAAATAAATTATGATGCAACATTATTTTGCAACGTTGAAAATAAAGGGATTTCATGAGGGATCTTCCCTACATTTGTGTCATCTAAAAGTGCTGAAAGTGTTTAAAAGAGTTTATAAACAAATGTATGGCCTCTTGGGCTTTTTTGTTTAGCAATTATAGGTTAAAAATGAAATATTGACTAATATGAATACTGGCTATTTATTTGTATGGCTTAAGTGGCCGTGAGGTGAAAAAGACATCAATACTAAGCAAAACAAAACGGCAAAACTAAAATCATGCCAAACACTCACACAGCTATTATGATAATAAAACAAATCAAACACTGCTAAAACAACTGATTATTCTTCCTTAAATCTGAATTAACTTTAGTGTTCATGACCAAAGGTAATCTCTTAAAGTGGGAATACACATGCCTGAATCTCTTCTGTTTGTGAAAAATACAAAGGGAAGTGAGGCAATAAGACAGCAGTTGCCAGATGATTTACACTGACATCCACTTCTGTCATTATTTGTGCAACAACACCCCAAGCCATCTTAACTTATCTGCCTCCTTCTCTCACACGTTTAACTTCTAACTGAATTTTTTTTTACTAATCTGTTGAATGTGCAGAAATGAGAAGAACACTGCATCAGCTCTGAATAGGTTCCTGTGAGATTTACCCTCCTCTAAAATGGTATTGTCATCTTGTCTTTGAAAGCACTTGCTCATGAATGACACACTGGCTTCCAATGCAGACTGAATGATGGGGTTGCCTTCAGGACACTGCCATATACATTTCAGTGTATACAGGTTTGTTAATAGGATTTCTTAAGAGTTGTTTCCATGAGCACTGCAATGTGTTTTCCATTTCAATTCAGGTCAGTCCAATTATAATCCAGTAAAATCCAACTCGTTATAACCTGACTCAGTCCAGTTCATTATAATTACATAATGCTTAATAATGGAAAAGGTATCTGGCCAAATAAACCAATGTTCTGCACTGAATCATCACTTTGAATCAATGCCATTTCTGTTCATGCACAAGGAAGTGGCGAATAGTAAAAAGGAAAAACTTATTTTTAAAAGAAGAGCCCTCTGGCAGAACCAGACTCGCTAAGATTGTGAATGTTTTATTCTCTTAGAATGAGCCATTAATATCTACATGCTGTGGGTCCACATCATGGCAGCTGCCATATTTGTGCCCCAATTTTTTTGGTGTCTCTGAATGGACAAACAACTCTGTGTGAAGTGAGAACTCTCTAAGCTTTAAAACTGAACAGAAGCATTGTTGGATAGGTGGTAAAAAAAACGGTTTGGGATGCGTAATGCCTTCAACGCAAACAGAAGAAAAAAGTACACATGTACACAATTTTGAAGTAGTTGCCTGTAGTGCAGTCATCAGTGATCCTGAGGTCACTTGGAGATGAAAACATGTTTATGTCTGAGAGAATTTTGTCCACTGTAGCCACCATCAATTCCCAACTCTGGCATTTGAAATAATTTTTATTCGCATCTTTACCACTAGATCTGTTAATTACTTTTACACGCTGTACCTTTAATATTCTGCCTCACATCCCTTCGGAAACTGTAGTAGCCACAATTGGCCACAAAGTGTTCTGGTGGGAAAAAACTTTACTGTGTGATCTCTTAAGATTTTATGTTGCTTAGTCATTGATAATATGACCAACATAATCTAAAATTATGTCCAGGATTTTACATGTTGCAAAAAAAGACAAGCTAGAATTGAAGAAATAATCTTATATTAAATTACATAGCTAGAAAGAAGCAGACCTTAATACTATAAATTCAATATTTCAGTTAAATTATTTCAGAAGTGAAACCAGAGTTTCACAGTGGTATCTGAAACCAGTGTAATACCATTCAAAGTAACTGGCTAGACAGTGCCTTTATGAGGCTCTCAACTCCAAAACAACTAAATCAGTAATGTCTGAATTTAGAAGCCAAGTATAAAGAGTCATGTAGGCATTAATGTTTTTAAGACATCCTTGTAGTGAAACTAATTGGTTTAATCTGGCTTTATGGATAAGCATATATGAGCTTCATCTCATTCTTAGCTATGAAAATTTATGAATTTATGTCTTGCTGTCTAATAATAGTACCTCATGGGAGTATATATAAAGTGAAAAGTATCACACTGAGAGAAACACTGTGGAATTTCTCATTAGGAGAAATTGTTTTCTGACTTTTGAAAC
>JBBBVT010000015.1:10311157-10322111 GCA_037177035.1 Craterocephalus eyresii
GATGTTGAAGATGTCCGTGAACAGAGGAGACAGCTGGTCTGCACAGTGCTTCAGACAGGATGGAGACACAGAGTCTGTGTCTTGTTTCTTCACTAGTGCATATACTGTTGACAACCTGTAGCTCTGAGGCCAACAGCTACACTAAGAGGAATCCAATGGCAGAGAAACATCCCAAAAGGGCAAATAATGTCTAAAGAATTCCATTGATTGGTCGCATTAGGCATGCCCAGCAAGTAAAGTTACACAAGCTCAACACCTGTCAATCCAAGCTTGCATTGAGCTTCTATGAATTTATGATGACTGACTATGGTAGTGAAGAAAGAATACACACTCCAACAAACTGAAAACCTCTACAGTCTCTGAAACAGCCTTGCCTGTATGGTAAGGCTAATAAGGTTTGTTTGTAAGCATAACAATGGACAAAGATAGCCTCAGGGTGAAGTCTCCTGAAAATGTGCCTAGACCTCTTGCTGATCTACTCATAACAGCTTCACCATCATATGTTTGTGCCTCACATAGCTCTGCAAGACCATTCTTCTGGATTTGAAACTCACTTGCCATGGAATAGGTATCAAATGACTTAATCTCTACAAGTGTTAAGAAATGTTCCTTTACTGACCCCTTTGACACATATCTAACACAAACAGCCAGCTGCTGTGAGAGTGCATCCCTTGCCTTGTCTCCCATAATAGCATAGATTTGGACTCTATCATTTCAGACACAATAATAGAGGTAACTTCCTGAGCCCAACAGTCAATTATGTCATTCTGCGATACAGGTGAGATACAGGTACCATTTTATGGTGGACTGTTTTTCTTTAGAAAACAATCCAAGTACTGCAAAAGCTCCATGTGTGCAAGGACATGTACCTATATTTGTGCTGTCCTCACTTTCATCAATGCTACAAAAAGGCAAACCTTGTCTTCTTAGCATAGAGGTGACTGCAAAACTTGGTCTGAGATATCACCTTCTCTCTGCTATCTTAGTCATGTTTGCAGATGCTATGAACTGTACAATGTCTGCTTGTTGTTTGATTTTCCATGCAATGACACAATGCTTCTGAGTCTGTGGCATCTCATGTTTGTCAACGATCATCAAGGTATTCCTCCAGTTCTTAGAAACAATGATGACAAAGCTGTCATGTTTGATGTTTTTCACCCAAATTCTCTAGATGAGTAGCGGAAAGCTGCTTTGTGGTTCACTGAATGTACAGTTTTGCTTTTCATACTAGCTTTGAATAAATGCTGTCCTTTATAAGCCAAAAATTTCTTGTGGATAAATTTTGAACATTGCTAGTCTGGGTCCTGTGTCACCTTTGTCACCTAAGACAAAGATGGAAGCTACTTCTTCAATTTCCCTTTCTTGATCGTTTTGCTCTGCTTCTGTTGCTGGATCTGTTGGGTTGTCCTCGTGGTACATCTGCTGTTGCTTCTCCTTATATCCCTGGGTCTTTATGACTCAAATAGCTTGTCAGTTCAACCTCATCTCCCTCAATCTCTTCATTTACCTGTTCAAACACTCTGAATATTTAACTAGGACTGCATTAAGTCTTTTCATTAAAATTCTCCTAATAAAATTAAAAATACTTTATTGATACCAAAAGCAAATTTTAATGTTAATAATTGAAATTGTGTAGGTTTAAGAGGTAAGGGGAAAACAGCCAGATAGGGAGCCGGATCATAAAAATACTGAATTAATTATCTGTCTCCCTGGGGGTGACAATTAATAATTGTATCATCTACATCATTTTAAAATGTGTCTGGTTGATTTGATTTATTCAGTTTTAATTTTTGTTTTACCTTAATCCTACTCAAAACTCCTAAGTTGTCTGTATCCCATAATATATTGGTGAATTTGAAGATTCTCTCACCATCATAGATGTTACAGATCTCACACTCTTCCTGTTCTCTTTCTTTATCCATAGGCTATATGAAAACTGATGTGGCCATGATTATTACTTGACTCATTTTTAATATAACAGCTGTTTTTCCAGAGCTAACACAACTAGGCAGAACTTTGCTAACAATTTAACAGGTTAAACAAGAGGTTTATCATCAGGCAGCTAGTTTTATCAAAATAACATGCCTGTTTTCATTTGTTAATTAGCTGGATTTAGTTGAATAATACAACCAGCAGGGGTGATGACTTACTTTCATCTTAAAAAATGTCTTTATATTCATTTCAACCATAAATTGTAGATTTCACTTGACTGCAATCGCACCACATGATTAAGGGTGGAAAATTAAACTTTGGATTAGACACAGCTTCACACTTCATTTGCGTCAGCTTGGGAAAAAATTCAGCATCAGCTTAATGATAGTTATTGAAAGATCCATCCAAGAATCCATTCCATGTCAGGAATCAAAAAGCATTTCTGTCATAATGCAAGCATAGTAAAATTTTCTTTAGTGTCTCATGTTTGCTGGTGACAAATGCCATCACAGGCATAAAAAATATAGCACTATATCTTACAAAGTTTACCATAACTAGTGAACAACCTTGAATTATATCAGTTTGGCTGGGTAGCCTATTCTCACAAGAGTCCTGGTTGTCACAAACTTCTACTTTTTGGTGCAAATGTTGCACATTTGGTGCAACAGATGTTTTTGGTCTTGCTGTTGCTTTGTCCTGATCTACAGTATGTCTTGTTACAGCCCTGCCTCTGGGATCCATATCCATCAATCTTATGGTTCAGCATTTAATTTAATATTCAATGTGGGCTGTGATATCTTTTACAGTAAAGTGTGCACCTTTCAAATTCACATACACTCAACTACATTAACACAGCTGCATGATCAATATCAGAACCATATCAAAAATATGGACACATGTCATTAAATTGATTGGGTTGGTGTGTACAAACTTTAGACTAGAATTGTAAATTCAACATGTAAAAAAATATGATTCTATACAGATTACAATGCATGATCATGTTTGTTGGAGGCTATTTTAACTGCTGAGTCAATCAACAAAACTTGCAGTTTTTGTTGAGTGACCAGGAATATATTCTGAAGACTTTTTCTCTCCAGCTTGGATCCTGGTCCACCTGGCATTACTTGCGAATGAGGCAAAGCAGTGATGCACAACGCCTCCTGACTTCAAGCCCACAGGCCTTGCTTACAGTACATTTCAACACCCCTGACAGCTGAACACAATCCCATCGGTTACTGTCTCCCCTTCTACCCCTGACCATATTACTCTCAGCAAGAGGTGGCCGAGAGGGTGCTGCAGCTAACCAGGCCAAGGGGCACTGGCAAAGCCCAAATGCCAAGTCATATCATGTGTACTCAGACCCTGAAATAGGCATCCCAATGCTGTGTGCAGCAAAGCATGCTTGTTTGCCCTTGCAGGTAATCATATCATTTCCTGGTCCTTCATGATAACATGCACATCATGAACCAAGATATGAGTACACTAAACAAAGGTGTGTGGCTACAGCTTGATGTAAATTAATAATCCAAAAATGATCACAATTTATTCTACATAAACCAAATGAAACCCACTTCCACCAGTCTAAAGAGAGACAAGATAAAACTAGGGTAAATGCAAACAACCTATTCATCTTTTCCTTGTTTCACAACCAGTTCAGACAGTGACCAAAACAGTGACAGAACAAATATTAAATTAGAAAAAAAACACACAATCAAATACATTTTATAGCCTTTGTTTAATGGAAAATAACCAAAATGGAAATCTTTCTAAGAACATGACAAAGGTAATTTGGCATTTTATACATGAGGGTATAAAGAGGATGTCTTATATCAGCCTTTCCGCGTGCTGACTGTAATGACAGAAGACAGGACATCCACAGAAAACTGCTCACTTCCTTTGGACTGTAGCTGCTCAGTTGTTATCTCCTTAAACCCCACTGTCTGAGTATCAGTATGACATTATCTAATATTTACACAAAATGAAGGGACAGCCCCCCTCTGTTGTCTTATATTTTCAAAGTCAATAACTTCACAACATAAATGCCAGATTCTCTCTAAGATAACTGAGTAATAATACTGGATTTGATTTATTCGGAGCTTTTAAAGGTGCTCAAAACACATGAGGATGACTGTAGCTCAAGAGGAAGAGTAGTCAGGCTTCCCCTGATTATCTTAGGGCAACACACTGAACCGCATGTTGTGTCCCAATGTTCCTAGTATGTTCCACTATACTGTAGTGGTCAACATGATTAGAAAGGTGCTGTGTATTACTTTTTCTTTATATTGTGTCTGTGTATTACTTTTTCTTTATATTGTGTCTGTTATTCATTCAATCCTTATTCATACCCAATTATGTGCCAGCCAATCCACACCAAAAGGCTCTCCGATCACCACCAGAAATCCATTTACGAACGATGCCAACACTGGAGGCAAAGATGGTAAAGTGTGGGGGTGGAAATCAAACTGCGAACCTACAGTAACAATCTCTGGACAACCTGCTCTAACAGCTGAACCACTGCCGCTCTGTGTCGTTACATCTAATCGAGTTTCCATTCACATCACGATAAAAGCTATTAAAATGTGATGTCTAACAAACTAGCTGTTTTCTTGTGAATTATATTGACTGCATATATACCAGAAAATGAGGTCAGACCAGAAGTGTAGAAATTTAATAGTGGCAACAATTTTAGTGCTGTCTGTTACCACAGTTGGCAATACTTTTTCCATAAAAATTAAACATGAACCTTTTTAAACCAAACATTTATTCACTAAAGATGTATTTGATCAGTCATTCATATTAATTGCAAATGTCAGCAGGATGTGCCTGTGCTGTTTCTGGTGGTTATAAGAATGTGTTGCAACCAGGAGACTGAGATCTTCCCAGAAAATAAACTTATTCTAGTTTGAGGTCATGAACGAGTTAGTCATTGGAGTAATCCACAGAGGGAAAGGCAAAAGTCCCAAACTAAAAATAAATCTACCTTACCTTTGACGAGTAACGGACTGAGGCAATAAAAAACAGGGACGGTGAAAAGGTCATTACGAGTCCGGTTATAAAAATGACTGGATCGTACAGCCCCTGGCAAGGACTGATGAGGGCTGAAGAGTTGATGCAAAAGTTATCATTTCTGCAGTTGGAAAACAGCTGGCTCATAATGGTATAGAACACCTTATGGGTGTCACATGATGATGCAGCTGTAATGATTGTGGCAGTTGGAGATGTCTGAAACAGATTTAAAGCCCATCTAGAGGGAGATATGTTCTCTTCTGCACATGCTATGTGTGACAACTGTCGAACCATAAAGGAAGCCAGAACTGTTTGACGTGTAGAATTGTAGTAATCTTTTTCAGTGTTTAGTTTATTTTACTTGCAAACCATCACATCTCCCAAATTTTTTCAAATGCATTTACAACCATCTTAGGTTGTCTTTCTCTCTAATTTTGCAACAGTTTCTGTCTGCTTCAAAATCTCAGCACAATCCTTTAAATCCATTTTTCACCTGTTGATGCTTAACATAGATAAAATGTTGGAGAGTACAAAAGCAGCCCTTGCTACAACCTTACACTGTAAAAATTAAATACATGTGGAACAAATACTAGACCATTGGTTTGTGTCCAGGCAGCTATGAATATAGTCAAATAATAAATCAGCACATTGTTGTAACGTGTCAGAGGAGGACATTTAAGATGAAAGGTTGAAGTTTATTTTTCAATTATTTTTTTATGGATTTTCTTCACCTCTGCATCACTTCGAGGAAAAAAGAGTGACTCTAACCCTGAAAAGAAAATACACTTGTAGTATGTTTAACAGGTGAGTGTGGGTGATTCCACGGTAGCAGGTAAAAAAGGTTTCACAGCCTCTGAAAAAACAAGAACAAACTGCTCCGCTTTGTCAAAGTCAGTTTTCATCCGAGTTGCTGAACAGAACACATTGTTCAGGAAGTCTTTTGACAAGAGCAATGGGAAGAAAAGCAGACAGCAAGCATTAAAGTATGGCTAGTCTTACATGAATCCACTGTCTGTTTTACGGTTGTTGCGGACAGTCTAATTGTAAATGTAGTGCAAATTCATAGATTTGATCCCATCATGCAGTCAGAGAAAGTCATAATTGACTAGATGTGGATGATGCACTGTATAATAATTGGTATTTTGCCTTGCATTTGAGGAATTTCTATAGGCTAATTTCTGCATTTATTAAGGAATATTACTGGTGAAAATTGCTTCTTGGAACCACTAAATTAATCTGCCGTGCTTTTAAACAGAAATTTTCTCTGATTCAAGAAACCTGTATTCATCATGTCTTTTTCATACACAGAGTTATCTGGTGATTTTGTAGTTTCTACCTTTATATTTAGCTGACAGATGATGTTTCATATGGCAACATGGGAGGCGACCATATGTGCTAGCTTCTCAACAGTGTCAAATGATTTGATTGAACTGACTGTAAAATCACTATTTATGTTTGCCTACATTTCCATCAGATGCAACCATGGTGTATTTATATTGTATTAGATCGGTTTATGCAATATCTTACAATATAGCTTACAAAACCAACTAAATAACAGTGTCATTTTGTTGCTATTTCACTAAAAAGTTGCCTTTCTGGCATCAGGCACACTTTGTGATTTACGCTGCAGGAATGTTTTCTCACAAAATCTTGATTACTGCAGCTGCAAGTCAGTCAGAGGTTTTAAATTGTTACTTTAAGACACTGTTGTTTAAGTGTTGATCTTGTATGCATATTTGCCATTATCTCCCTTCGAAGAATTGCCTACCCTTAGAAATGTGTCTGAGACAGCTGCACATCTGTCTTTTGCTAACTTTAACTTATTTTTTTGCAGCCATCCATTCATGCCAGCTCTTCCATTCCACTTCTCACCCGCCTCTCATCCACCTTTTTCTGTTCCTTCCTTTCAGTCATCCATCTGTGACGACCCACACCTCCCTCACACACTTGAAGTTTGTCCATTTGTTGCTCTCTCACAACCTAGACACAGTGCTAGTCCTTTTTGTGTCTGCCTGTTTGCGCCTTCACTCCACACACTCACACACTCCCGCCTGTTACCTCTCACTTCTCTGTAGTTGTTTGTGTGCACAGCATCTATTTTCTCATCCTACACTGAAGGTGGCTTCAAATATTTTTTAGCTTTAAGTGTATGGTAGCAGTAAAGACAACCTCTTGTGCTTTTGTGTCTATATATTTTCTAAGTTAAGTTAGGTTAGTATTCATTTTCTACAGTCAAAACTACAAATTCCTTATTCCAGTTTGTAGACGAGCATGTCTTTAGAAAAAGGTGCCCCAGTAACTCTGTGATAGCAATATTATAAATGAGTATCAGGTTCCATTTTGTAGATCAAAGATTTGAATTTTTCATTAACATAAATATGCATTTTATTAATATTTTCTTTTTGAAGACATCCATACTTGCTCATTTACTCTCATCTTTTAAGCTAGGGGATTAAACACAGACATTTTTCTGTGTACAAGGATAACAAAGCTCAATTTTATCAACAACAGTTTTGCAAATTTTTATTCATCAACCCCCCTCCCCCCCCCCCCCCCCCCCGATCATGATCAACACCTTAAAATGGATTTCATGATAAGAAAAATAGAAGTTTAGTTTTTCTTTGCCATAGAAGTATGGATAAGTAAAACATTGACTTGATTCTATAACAAATTGTGAAACATCTTGGTTGATCCATTGAGAAATGTGTCGCAGTTTGACCACAAAGCCTTAAAAAATTTCCTCTACTTCTGTTTTTCTTCTACAGTTCTCTACTAAAACATAGCTTCTGTCACAGTGTGTCCACACATTACTCAGGATGAAGTCTGGAAGTGTTAGGTGGTACTGTACAGTATGATAACCACAACTCTAAAAAATTGCTGGGAGAATCACATTTCTACTTCACTCCCAACTGCTAATTGTTGCCATTTGGAGTACAAATAATTGCTATAAGAATTAACATTGATAATTTCATTCATGTATTTAAAGCCTCACAACAGAATTTTGCCAGATTTTCTCACTGACGCACCTACTATCGAGGACTAGTTCGGCATCTGTTGTGCATGTTGAATCTTGGTGTATGACATGCTCTGACACTTTCTCTCTTTCTTCTGATGGATTTCGGCCACAGTATGCATTCAAAATAGCCAATATGTTGCTATCCATTTGTTATCATGGGACACACTGCTGTAAAGTGGAAAACTGCAATGAAGGGATAAATCAGGATGGGTTTAAAACATTTGTAAAGTGCAGTTTCTCAGCCTTGAAGTGATACTGAACAACTACTGTACTTCTGTAGTGTTCATAATAAATGTCACTTTCAGCAACTCTGAAGCAGAGTTTTGAAGTCACAAAGTTATTTGGTGCAACTTTAAAAAAAACAGTCAGGGGTAAAAATATTCACTTTCAAAGAGGCAGCTCTGTAAACATGGTCATCTCATAATTTGGAACCCATGGGGATGGTACCATACTCTTTTATCTGAGGACAGATCTTTGTATTTGGAAATTTCCTGTGAGACTGGCCTGAAAATATTTCTTAATGTCACATTTGCCAAATTATCATCATAGACAAAATTCATATTATCTCAAAGAGGACAAAATACAACAACTGTGAACATATAAAAACAAACGTTTCTCATAAGATCTTATTAGCATGTCAGTGTCATTTTATTTAAAGTCTTCATGGTCATATAGACTAATTTAACATGAAGAAATCCATTCTCTGCTCTACCTGTAAAATTCATGTCGGTGATTACATCTATTCATCTCTATATTTGTATAATACAGGGTGGATTTCATTTTATTATTAGAGCCTGAAAGTACATCACATAGGCCCCAAAGATTCCGACAGTTTGATAAGCCAGGTTCCCTGAAATGAAACCCATGGGGAAAGCTAGAAGAAAATAGAGGTCCTCAAGTGTCAAGAGATATATTTTTTTGTGGACTTTTTTCATACTCAGTGAAGCTTGGGTGTGTGGAAGTGAAAAAATATCTGTGTGATAGTCAGTGAATTTCAGGACACTTGCGAGGTAGAACAAGGTGGGAGGGGGGGGGGGTGGCACTGTAGGTAGCTACTTCAAGGAAGGAGCAAAAAAAATCCCTCCAATTTCTTCCTCCGTACTCCTTCATTTTACACCCAAGTTCTATACTGAAATATATGAAATAAATTTCTCATTTGATCCCTGTAAAATACAAAATTGAAATGAGTGGTTAGTAACTCAGCTTTATTAAAGAGGCAAATAAAAATGCAGTAGCAGATGAAATTATCATACAGCCAAATTGAACTGTCTTTGAAACCAAACACCATAAAATGAGCAAATGAGTCTTTGCATCTAACTGGAACCTAAAGGTGTTGAAATGAATCTATCTATCCAGCTAGCTATCTGCTAGCTAGCTACAGACATTAAAAATATTCAATAAATCATTAAAATTAGGCTAATTTTATGAGCAATTTTTTTTTAACAAGCTCAGTTTTTTATTTAACAAATATATTTATCAAATTTCCAGTTTGAAATATCTCATCACAAAATCCAAGCCAGCCACTAGTGAACAAACTAATTTGTTCACAAATTTAAATAACCAATTCACTTCAGTTTTGAATGAATAACCTTTTCAGACAACTGCTATCATTTGTGGATACCTAACGGTAGGTGTTTTCCCACAACTTTTATTTTTCAACATGTCTGCAAGCGAAAGTATGACCTCATCTCCCTCCATGTTGTGGCAAGGGCAAGCTCACTTGAACCTGCAGGGTTGTTTAGTCTGCCCATCCCACCACCACCAGGCACTGTGAGCTGACTGGTCCTGACAACCACCCATTGTTAACATCCATCACAGGAAGGATAAAGCTGGGAAGAAGAGATGGATGGATAAATTGCTAGTAGGTGTTCAGAGCAGGTTTGTCGAGTGAATGGACAGAGATGAGAGGTTAGTGAGGACAGCTTAGATCGAGGGGAGGAATCATTAAGATAAGGTGACATGCGTTGGGTCAGGTGCAGCACAGCAAATGTAAAGAGGATTGGACTGCTATTTGTGTGAGGTGACAACATGCGAAAGCCTGAAGAAGTGCACATGAGTTCTGTATTTTTCTTCTGCTGGCTGGAGATGATCGATCAACAAAGTGCAGGAAACAGAGAGATTGGTAAGTGAGAATGAAAGATGAACTGAGAGGAGAGAAATGGACAGTTAAGAGACAGAGAGAGGAAAGCGAGGGATGAGGCCGACAAGAGAGGCAGATGGATGGACAGATTGAGGGAGTGCATTGCTTTAGCATGAATAACAGCCTTCCACTTCACAGCTTCCTCTCTCTTTTTCTTCCTCTGTAGCCTTACCCTACTCCTGCTTTTCTCCAGATGGAGTCACAGAACAGGTATGATCACTCAAGAAAATGCAATCTGCTTCAAAGTCAGAAACTTGCACTAGAGTTACCAGTTATATTTGCCCATACTTACTTCCAGTGGAGATACCTGCAAACATTTATTTTCTCGGAGTGCAACAAACTTTAGAACCAATGCGTTTGAGTATCAAGATGATTTTCCTGCTGCATAGGATACGGTTTCTCCTGCTTCTATTTCTGCTTTTGAAATTGCAATTGCATTAGTCCATTTTAGATTTAGTCAAGCAGCACAAAGACCCACAGACTTAATTTTTGGGGGTGAATAGGTAGCTGAATATATGCAATGATCTGAGACTTACTGTAAAATGAGGAGGCACTAGTTGGATTTTTGACTGCTGTTGTCATCAGTGTTTCCTAGGTTCTTATTTTTCTAGACCCTTTCTAGTCAGTTCATAATCACTGCATTTGCATGACATCGGAAAAAATGAAGTTATTGTGTTCCTGTCCTGTAGACATTTAAAACACTCAAAAGATGTTAGTCACCAACATTGCTTGAAATCAAAGCCATTAATAACCCCTTAAGGATCCGACGGCCCGTATACGGGTCGTCACCCTTTAAAAAACACTTCTACGTCATGTACACACGCACCTCAGGAAAGAAACCCAGCATGTTGCACCTCTAA
>JBBBVT010000015.1:10328867-10342368 GCA_037177035.1 Craterocephalus eyresii
AAGCCATTTTTATTTTGATGCAACTTCTTAGAGCAGCAGCAGCCTGTCTGCAGCGGCAGGTAGCAGTGAGGGGCTACTGTCTGTGGAAGAGGAAAAAAGAGACGTGGACGAAGTAGAATCCGCTCCGTGAGTCACGTAGAGGCGCTGTTTGACGTCTCACTATACTCCAGATGAAAATACACACCCAGTTCTTCAGAAAAAGATTTTTTTATTACTTCAGTGTAAAAACAATGTATTTCGCTTTTAGCTCCTTTAGAGTACTCAATCGTAGATAGTTGCATCTGTGGAACATAAACCTGTTTTTAGAGCAAACCCACAAAATATATCGACTGAATATTAGCCTGAAGATTTGGTTTAAGTTTAATTTAGAGATGATTTTGGGTCAGTGCTAGTATAGGAACTCTGTTTATGGCATTATTTAAATATTCCTTGATGTTATGGAAAAGGGTGTGTGTGTTTGTCCTTTATCTTTTCCACAAGGTTACTTAGATTCAGCTGACAATATTACAATCCCAGATGAGGCAATGTTTTTTCCCTTTTAAATTTTTTAAGATAATCATCTGAAAATAATGTGTTCACATCATTTGCATGGATGTAATAAAATGTTTTCCCAGCTGTTCCACTGAAATATTTCCCCCCTTTACACCATCTTACCAGTGCACAGCCACATCCTGGGATTAGCACAGAGACAGCTTACAACAGTGTAAATGATTAAAAATGAATTTTGAATTTGATTTGTTTCCACTGCATATCAATCACATATCCCCAAAAACTTGCCAAGAAGTTAAATGGAACTCTGATGCATTTTTAAGTACAATCCAAATAAGCTGACTAGCTTTAAATTGTGAAATGGACTGTTATATCATGAACTGTAAGTTACAAAAAAAAAATTTAAAAGGAAATATAACAGTAAAACCACTCAAAGACTTTTGCAATACTGTTTGTATATCTTGTAACATATAGACATAACCATGAACATTTTTTATTCTTAATGTTTCAGTGGTGATAGCACAATAAAAAAACAAATAAAAAAAAGTCATGACTATAAGGAAATAGAACTACAAAAGTGTAAAAGTAAACATAAGACTTCTAAAATAAAGATAAAAATAAATAGACTTCATTAAATATAAAAACAAAAGATAAATAGATAAATCCACACAAGTGGATGGAAAAAGAATGATAACAGTAAAACTATACAATAAAAAACATAACATAATCTAAAAGCTAAGCTAAAACGGTGGGCCTTAATTCTCTTTTTAAAAGCATTAAAGGTGCATTGCGCAAGTCAAAATGCTAAATATTATTATCTTCTTTCACTAAGATCTTCTTACAGCGGCCTGATGTGTAGAATGAGCTGATCTTTATTCATCTCAGCTGCTTCTATAGTTTCTGCTAATCAGTGAGAGGGATTCGGGCTCGAATCCTCAGGGCTGCATGTGGGTTGGTGCGCTGCGTGTGCTCGTTAACCTGGCAGCTGCCAGTATTGTATTGTTTACTCCGCTTTCATTATAGTTCTATTACAAAACACTGATGACTATAAATGGTTAACAACAGACCTGTGGCCTCAAGTGCCTCTAAAACACCAACATATACTTCTGCAAGAATAAGAAAAGGGTCAAATTGGAGTCTAATCCTGTAGGAGTAAAACAAAAGTTAACATCAGGCAGCTTTGGATAAATGGAAGGAGCTCCAGTCTACTCTGGGAATAAAACTAGACCCTCAACTGGCTTTCTGTTCACTAAAAAGGTAAATGTGACATGTACTGTATGTATGACAAAAATTAGGATACGTAGTATTGCAATGTCACGTGTTTAGTATGTAACACTGACCCTTAAAAGGCTTGTGGCCTTTATTAGCATTCGGATATCCGTATGCTAGCTATGCTATGCTTTATTTATTTATTGTGCATCTAACTCTGGGCTCAGACTGAGTGCAGTGCAGGTAAACAAAGACCAACATAGTCGAAGTCGAAGCGACCCATGCACACGCACAACATTGGCATCACTTACACTTGTCACCCGAGGGGGCAGACTTCTGGAATAAAGCCAGATCTTGAGCTATGCTTCTTTAACATGATTAAGTTCTGATGCCGTCTGGCAGGCTGTTCCACAGACGAGGCCCATAGTGATGAAAAGATGCCTTAGTACCTTTTGTTTCTCACTTTTGGAACAGCCAGCAGGCCGGTCACTGAGGACCTCAGGGTCAGCGAGGGTTCATAAGTTAAAAAATGGCTCAATGAATAAGAAGAACCAAGACCATTAAAACGTTTATAAACCAATAAAAGAACCTTAAAATCAATCCTGAAACACCCCGGGAGCCAATGCAGTGATTTTTAAACCGGTGCAATGTAAATGCAAGGATATAGTATCTATTTATCTGTAAATATCCCCACATCATCCATATGATCTGCTAACATTTTGAACTTAAATCAACATGCAAGTTGTTCCTTTGACTGTACAGATGTAGCAAAGTCAAAGGGCCAAAAAAGATAATTAAAACATAAAGATCATCTGGCAGATTTTATTCCATGTGCTCTATGTTGCATCTGTGTCTAAGCACACCATCACGTGGGGGGGGCAGATGCATTAAACCTGAATGCAGGCATAGGGAATAGGTTGAGACTGGGGGGACAGGGTACCCAGTGGGAAAGACTGACACAGATGGAGCCCCAGACCCACTGAGCAGCATGCAGTATCAGCTGCATTGTTTCACAGAGCTCCTGGAACCACTTTGGCAGAAACAAATTCTAATTTCGACTCCAAACAGTTAATGGAACAACATTTGAAATCACATCAGAACACAGTGTACAAAAGACAAGAGAAGGGATTTCTGGTCATTTATTAAGTTTTCATCTAATACAGGTTCAACTATATTCAAACATATCAAGATTTAGCTCTTTATAAAGTTCTTTAAAAGCCCTTTCAAGATATTTTTGCAATAGCATTTAACTTTTAGAAATTTTATATGATTATGAGTACATTTTTATGTGAGCATACAAAGAAAATAACAATATTTGATTAAAATGCATTTATTATAAAACGAATTTTCTGTTAAAGTTTTCATTATTATTTAGCACTCTTTCAAAGTCATTACAGTCTTCTTTTCCTTACAATTCATTTGATAAACTATTACCTAGCAATGGTAACAATTCTTAATATTCATTCAACTACTGAGTGAGGTTTCTTAAATTACACACCCACATGCATGTAATCTGTTTGTTCTTCCTTCCCATGTATACCTGCATATACAGTCAAAGAGGTTTTCATAGTTCTTATTGACTTACTGTGCAGATAAAAATCTAATTAAATTTATGAAACAATTGTGTGCATTATAGAGAACAATTATCCAGATTTATTATGTGGTTATTCAAATGCCAAGATCCAAAAGGGGGGGGAAAGAAAGAAAAGAAAAAAAGAAAAGGGTAATCCTATTTACAGAGTGTGCTGGTAAGAGTTCACTTTTCCATTTGTTGCATTATTTATGTGCAGGTGATCGATAAAATGGTTCTGCTGGGAATTAACATCATGTTTTATGATTTTCTGATCAGTTGCCGGGTACGCTACCAGTCAAAGGTTTGGGCACACTTGCCTATTGAATACAAAGGGAAAGTGTGTCCAAACTTTCAACTAATTTATACAAATCATTGGATTTGCAAAATAATTTTGAATTTTAAGTCCACAAAGGTAGGAAGGAACACATGAGAACAAATCTCAAACAAAACAATTGATTCAGTTTTATGTTTTGGATATAGCACCCAGATATCGCATAGAACGGTTGTGGAATGTGCCATTACCATTAAGTGAACTATAAATGTAAATGACCAACAATAATGCTCGGTTACAATAAAATGCAAACAAATATTGTGAGTATACTTAGGTAATTATAAGTGGCTGCTTTTAATTAGCTTCCTGCATAAAAATGTGAACTGTGATCCTGTTTCACAACCATTCCAAAAGCTGAAAATTATTGGTTTTACTACAGCCTCCAACAGCTGCCTAAAAACTTACAGAGTAAATGTTTACAAATTTAAAATAATTATGCCACTGTCATTTTTGTCTTCAGCATCTGTGTTGTAACAGACATTGCACAGTTTTATTTTTGTTAATTGACTATTTTGAAGTGGAACGCCAATAATTCTCCATCATCATTTTGTCAAGAAGCAGTTGCCAGCTGTGCAGCAGACCCATAATGCAATCAGCTACTTTGTGGAGGGCTTCAGATTCCCATTGTGCAAGGCATTACTTAGACTCCTAATGCTCCTAGATAGGTCAAACCATGAATCATTCTTCTCAGATTGCATGATGCATCCAAATAATCAGTATGTGCTAAATGTATCATTTTTTATCCCTTTATTCTATCTTGATTCCCTTTTCCTTTCAAGCCATACATGTCTGGACTAACCTTTTTTCAATCTGAAAAATCTTACAGAATTAGCTGAAAATTTATGAAAATGTGCATAAAAAGTAGCCTGGTCCCGCCCACTAAATTTTGCAAGCTCCATATAGTCTGGTCAAGAGGGCTATTCAAAGAGCTTGTCCAAAGAGGCGGGCTCAATGCAATGAGTATACTTAGGTAATTACAACTGTTACGCGACAGGCAGTAACAGCGTCAACATTGCTAACATGGAGCAACGGTAAGCGTTTGACACAGCAGGAGATTCTGTTTTCAGCACATTAAACGGAAAGTTCTCTGTGAAATGTGAGCAACGAGTATCCCTGGAGGCATTTATTGGAGGGAAAGATGTTTTCGCCTTGCTCCTGACCAGCTTTGGTAAGAGACTGTTAGCCCCGCTGGCTATGCACGAGTGAGAGAAAAGAGTGCTGTGATTAGTTTAAGCTTTGATTGATTTAAGCATCAACAGTGGCATTTGAAGGGGGCGGGTCAACCGCCCCTTCTGAGAAACGGTTTCCCTGTTGGTCGCGGCCAGACCAATGCTCGCATTGAAGTCGCGTTAACCAGGCTACATAAAAAGCGGATAGTGATACACAATACTTCTATAGGATACAAAAAAATGAGGTAAATTTAATCAAACTGCATTTCAGATTTAGAATCAATCTAAAATTTGAATTAAGAAAAGGTTACTTTTTCCAGACAACCAAGGCAAAGTGCTTTACTTATAAGTGTAGATCAACAGCACAGTTCTTTTTTGTTGTTGGTCTTTATTTTGTATTTTATTTTATTCCTTTTATCATGCATGGTGTTTCAAATTTAGGTCCTGCAAAACAGCTTTAGATACTGGTTAATTGAACTCAACCTTCCAGGAATGTTTTACATGTCTGAATCAATTCTTTGGTGTCACAGTAGGGAGTGTCTTTGTTGTTTAGACAAAGTCTTTAAATGTTTATCTGCCTTTCTAAGAAATAGAACAGTTATGTGAGGAGTAGCAGCTGCTTGTTTGGAGAGAGCATTACAGTTCTTTTCTGATATTGAGTGCCATCTGCAGTGCTAAACATTTGTGGAGGACTCAGAATGATAAAGGTTTCTTAATGTACTCAGTATCATTTGGTTGTATAAACAACATCAACTTCAGAAAATTTTGTAATATTTTCTGTGTACTTATCAGTTTGATTTATCTATAAATGTAAAGTCATCAAACAAATCTGATGACTTACTAATGATTTCAGCACCTACAATGGTTTGAGTATTTTAAAACTGTGTAAGTTTATAATGATGTCAATCAACTTTAACCCTTGATTTGACAAATATACATTTCCTCAGACTCTGAATTACTAAAGTAGCCTATTCCAATGCAAAATCCTCTTGCCATTATATTTTTATTCTCTGCCTCCATCCATTCCTCTTTGCCTTATAAATGATAATTTTATAGTCAATGACAATCCCAACTAATAAAAAAAAAGTTAACCTTTATTCTTGAGGGGAAAGTAATACAATATGTTCTTTTTAAATCTTTTTCTTAATTTGTCTGTGTATTATCACAGGATGCTAGAAAACTGAGAGTTCCCTCAATATAACACGTGTTACACAATTATTACATGATATGAGACAACTAAGCTGAAACACCAGCATTTTTGAGGGATAAAAATCCCACCATAAGAAAGAGGAAGAAATTAACAGAGGCCAGTACTGGATGCCATAATGTGTGTTCACTATTAACAGATGGATAGATGTCATTAGTTATTCTAATCACATATCCATGACACCTTGAAGAGCTCTCGCCTGAGGTTTTTGCCTGAACTTTTCTTAGTTCACACTACCTTGTTTTGAGTGTAATCTAGATGCTCATGTTTCACCTATTCATCCCCTATGCTACCCTTATTTGCCAGACTCTTTTCATCTTCTACATTTCTTTCATGTCTGTCCTCTCTTCCACTGTATTGCTATTAATCCTCCTTTCATCTGTTTTTCAGGCACTCATTGCCAGTGGTTCCTTCACTGCCAGTTCCTTTGCCACAGAGAAGCCAGAGAATGAGAAATATCCCTTTGTTTAAGAACTTCAGCTACATTTTGACCATTAATTCATGTGAACAGGTTATGAGTGATTAAGAGACTCTATCTACAATCAATATAATCAAAGTGCTACTGTTTTTGATCTGTTTAATCCGTTTTAATCAAATCCATCATCTATTTAAATACGGACACGAAAATAAAATCTAACTACAGATGAATCAAAACTATGTTTAAAGATGGCTTAAATACAACCAAACCAAATGCAAGTACATACTAACCTTCAGATACAAAGAGGTCTATCTTAGGAAAAAGGCAGTCCAAGCGAGGTGAGGTAAATCCATCAGTGAAGACAGAGGAGCCTTGCATTGAATCCTGAAGAGAGCAAGCAGAAGAGCCTTTAGTTTCTGAGCTCTTGGAAAGGTTTGCAGCATCATTTCAACATCTGTCTCTTTGGTATGTAATGGACCACTGGGTTTGTTTGACCAACAGTTTTTTGGGCTGATTTAAGTGCTGTCCCTCTGTTTGTAGTGAGGTCTTTAGTGTACCATGAGACAGGTCATGAAACCAATATGGTCCTGCAGGACTGGGCTAGAATATTTATTGAAGTATTCAAAGGTGAACCTCAAATATACAGAATCTAATCTGTAAATACATTGCTATTTTACACTTCTTAAAACAGCTAAACTAACATGCATGACCTGATAAACTATAAAACAATCATACAAGAGTGCTGGTGAGACTATCAGTTACTAGATGTCTGTCTGAGATACTTCTGTGTGAACACATTTTTATGATTTAAACTTGAAGACAGCTCTTGTCATCTTTTGAGTTAATTTAATCTTCATCTAGCATTGCATAGCATAAGGCTTGAGAAACAAAACAAAAGGCAAGATTAGACAAAAGATTGTCATTTGGAATAACATGTCTGCCCTGTGTGTTCGTTCTCAGAGTTAGAAAGTAATAGTTTTGGATGATTTTGTGTAATACATTTTCATTATTTATGTGGAGTACACTAAGGGGAAGCTGTAATGACTTGAGAACACAAAGGTAATACACACTTAGGTATTTTTCAATGTTGTAAAGCAAAGTTTTGAACAGTGTATGACTACTAATTACTCATAACATGAGCAGCGCTTATTTCCCCAAGAAACTAATTATATCAGTTAAATACTGGCTAACCTAATTCAGAGAGCAAGGCCATTTTTTTCTGCGATAGTTTGGAGAGATTGATGAATAACATGAAAAGGCATACCTTTAAATGCTGTACTTGACGAGGCTGTAGTAAGCAAAATTATCCCTTTTTCTCAGCATGCAGGATTTGCTGACGTAGTTTATAATTGAGTCTATTGGTGCATGAACTTTCTGCTGCAATCTGTCTAAGCATAGCTATTTCTCCTTCTACAGACCGCAATTCTCTTTTGTCGTCTCATATCACAGCAGTTCCCAAATGTGAGAGATCTTGATGAAAGCAGAATGTAATTATTAGTGTGTCAGTTCTAGGATGGTGGCAGGATCTTTACATGGTTCAGTGAACAACACGCTCCGATTGCAAATGAAGAACATTCGCCTCTTTTCAAGGGCAATTATTTTACCTCTCAGTCAGGCCACTCCTACCCACGCAAATGTCAATAGAGTGAAACGGAACCATTGTAGAAGTTATTCAACAATCTTGTAATTATATTGGGATCTATTATGTCTCTCTTCTGCCCTGTATCAACATAACTGCATATGTTTCATCATACAAAACACAATAGCCACATGAGACATTCCTTACATCACCATTCTTTCCAGCGTTTCATATCGCTTTTATGTGTGTGTAAAACTGACTGTCCAGTTTGGAATAAAATAGTTCAAAGAGTTCTCCTCAGGGAGTGCAGCAACAAGCCAGCAATACTGCAGTGAAACATGAAGCATATTGGATTTTTTGTTTTCAGCTTATTTCTGCCAAGTTTTTTTTACCAAAGATCAGTCCGCTGTTTGGCCCGCCAACCTGTACAATGACTGCAGTACATTTCTGCCCAGTGGATATGTGCATGTTTTGTTTTTTTATAGCCACTAAATGTCTGGGAATGCTGGATTATGCGATCTATCATGTCTGAAAACCTCTGCTGCTGTAGTCATATTGTAATATGACTTAAATGTCAGCAGGTTGAACTGCAAATGATTGAGTTCAAGTGATTGAGTGACGCAATCTTCATGGCTTTGAGTCGCATGTAACTCGTCACATGAAGAACTACTAGCATCTTATTCTAACACAATATCTCCTTTGTGTGACATGCTCATCATGCAGTGGTAACACTGTAAAAACAATAATAACAGTAATAACAAAACAGTGTTTTAAGCCAAACCGTGATCACTTTGTAACCTTAGCTTATTACTGTAGTTTCAGTGCCTATTGTTTCCTCAGCTGGTGTGTCATGGCACTGATGCTAAATTACAGCTTGTAACTGAGAACAGTTTGGAGACACAGGAATGTACAGGAAATGAAGACAGTGGTGGAGGAAAATAATCTCAGTTCATTCATACAAGTGTTCATGTAAGTGTTTATCTTTTTTTTTATTTTTTAATACTGGATGGCATTGTTGCAATGACACCCTGTTGACTTGGAAGGAACATTTGACATTAAGGTGGGCCATGCATCAACTCTCAATTTTCATTAATCCTTTGAGAATGAAGTGGATGACGACATTGTAATGTAAGCCAGAAGCAAAAATGAAAAAAAAAAGAAAAAAGACACAAGGTAAGGAACAAAAAACATTGTGTCACAATTCATGGCAAGAGAAATGGGAGGACCAATCTGCAGTTCTAACAGGCAGGAGGCAGGTAACTGTTGGAAATTAAGACTTCATTTTGCACCAAACAAAATGTCAATCAGTAAATTTGATATCTTGGATCTCTTGCCAAGAGATCCAAGAACTTAATAACCAAACAGACACAAAACATGAAGTGAAAACACTTTACTGGCTGATGTGGTGATAAGTGATTATGAAAGCAAAAGAGTGACAAGAACAGGGAAGAGGTGGAAGATGGTGAGCAACTATGGATACAGCGGGAAAAACCAAATTCAGGTTTGGGCATCATGAAATGCATTGAAAGTAAGACTAAACTTGAACTTAGGCTGACAATGATCAAAAGTACAAAGGGAAAGTAAAAAAAGGGTAAGAATACCAGCCACAAAATCACTAAATCCATAGACCATAAGCAAGGCTATGCTGTTTTCCTCTTTCCCAAGGTAAAGATTCTTTCTTTAAGTCTTTTGACTCACTTAAATTTTCATTTAAACCTGAACATAACACTCTATAAACTGCCAATGCTTGTGAACACAAGAAAAATAAGGTTGAATTATCCTACTTAAAGATGCACAAATGTATTATTTGCTGTTAATAGTCCTCTGAGAGCAAAGGTAACTCATTTGCAATTGGAGTGTAAGAAAGTAGAGACTTAGAAAAGTACATCACACTTTCTTTGCTGCTCTCTCAGAAAAAAAGAAGTAGTGACAAAAAAATAATGTAGCCCAAGGAAAAACATAAAAAAGCCTTTAATCAAATGTTGGCATGCTAAACAAAGCTTTCCTGGCTCTCCCGACCCACCATCCAAAATTGGCTGATTGTATCATGATTCTTAAACTCCTCAATAACACTTTGCCTTTGGTGAGACACAATAAATAATTCAAGGTCTGCTAATCCATGTCTGGTCTGCTGCTTATTGTGAGGCTCAACAGTTCTACAAGGTCTGTAGTAAAAGGGCTGCTTCTGTCCAAAGTTTACCTTAAGCTCTCCTTTTGCATTTAGCATGGAGAGGATTGGATTATAGACAAGATTAGTAAAAGGAGAATAAAGACTTATCACCTGTCCTAATTGCTGATTCTTTCCTTTCCCGGAGGGAAAACATAGTCAACGTAGGCTGTCCTTTTATTGTCACTTTGTCTTTTGTCATGCCACTTCTACTTGACGTATCAAGTGCTAGATTTCAATGTATATTGATATCATACCAAATTAAGTGTTTATTGAAAGAAAGGACGATTTATTTTTGGCTTGAGTTATAATGTAGTATAACCTACCATTGGCAATCTTTAAGTCTTAAGGCAAGTATTGTGGAAAGTTAATGTGTCAGGTTTCCAAATCAGCTTCCCTGATCTTTTTATTTCCATACTTCTTTCCTAAGAAGTAACCAATTCAAATCAAACACCACTTTTTGATTAACACAATAAATCAAATTTTCAGGAAACAGGTGGAATACCAACTCAAAGTCTAACAGTATCCTGGCTAAGAATAATGTGAACAAAAAAGTGAAACATGTATTTTACAGCAGCTTGAATAATGTACAGGTAAGGTGCCCGTGGCCAGGATTTGAACCTGAGCCAACTTCATCAAGGAGCTGTAATCTCATTAGATTGGGCAGCTGGTCAAGCTGTTGAGCTAAACCACCCCAAACATCATATTAGTTTAAAAAAATGATAAGGATTCCACCATTTTTCTCAAAACACCTGAAGTATATAGTTTATGGTAGTGCTTAACATGTAACAAATAAATACCAAGTGTTAATTATGGCATGGGCTAGCTGTCACAGCTGCTGTTGTTTTTTCACTCTTCTAATTGCTGTCTTATTTCCCATGCAATTTTGGTAGACGGTTCTCATCGGGGATTGGATGCCAAGGATGGCTACGCCCTTAGACTTTTGGATGGCTTCAGCCTCAGCCAACCGACCCCAGATATAAAAACTCCTACCTGTCATCATTCTGTAGGACAGGTGGTTCTGCACCAGAACGGCCTGTCCTCCGCTTGCAGGATTCAGTTATGTGCTTTTGTGTTGGGTTTTTGAGTTTAAGATTAGACTATTTTTGGACTCTTTAGTTTCGTTCTTCATTATTTTTTGTAGTGGGTTTAATATTTGTTTGTTTTTCTTAGTTATTGGTGCTGTCATTTGTTAGTATTTTATTTACTTGTTTGATTCTGATTAATCGGGTTATTTTGTGTACACATTTTCTTTAGTTACTTCTTTGTTGCTTTGTTTTATAGCAGCACTCCAGCACCCTTGGTTGCTCTCCCTCTTGGTTTTCAATGTTAAAAACGACAGGCAATAAAACTTGCTGAACAGCTGAATTGTGTTGTGGCAGTCCATTTTTGTGCATCCCTTTTCTTAGCTGAGCTGGCATGTTACACTAGCAACATATGTTTATGTCTTTAAATCAACTAACGCTTAATTTAAGTCAAAAATCTTTTTTTTAACTGAAACATCTCGTCCTTCCCAATTAACTGACAAGCATGCTATATTTTCAGTAAAAGACTTGCTGACAATCTTGAAATGTTGGTACTTAACAGTTCTTCTCACTTGCTTTGGTGCATTGCTGCCAGCAGAATTCTTATAGCTATTAGTTCAAACCCCACAATTAGTCATATTAAGCATTTGCCATTGCATTGATCAAATTTAAAATGATTTTGGACATAGTTTTTGCTTTCAGACAGGTCTCTGCTATTTCCTGACATTTTCATTTACTTTGGTCATGTCAGTTAAAATGACCTATAATTACAATGAAGTCAATCCCCAAAACCACACAGTATATCCTAATTCCATTACTTGAGTCAATGTACAATGAATTAAAGTACTTATCAAAATCTGTCAAGCACATTTTAAACATTTCTTCATCATTTTCTTCTTCCTGGAATGTCTCCTAAATTGAACAGCTGCTCTCAACTGAGCATGGGGTCCATGAGGGTGGATCCACCTCGCAAGGAGATACTTTGCTGCATCACAAGGGATGATATCAGATGTGATGAAAACATGAGGATGGACAGACAGGAACGTCTTGATGCACAGAAGTTATTTTTTTTATTTATTCATCTTCTATATTATTTTATTATACAGCAGTGATTTACATCCAGTACAGTAAAATGTGTGTACTACTGTAGGATATTGTTTACAGTTGTAACCAACTCTACCCATCAGTTGTTGTTGTTTTACATTAGTATTATAGAAGTGACTGATGTGCTTTTTGTATGTTTGTTTTTTCATAATGCTCTGAATAAATTACTATATGATGCCAAAGAGCGTATGAAGTACAATGTGAAACAAATGTCATGTATTCTCTGTAAGCTGTAACTTTACTTAAGTTTTCAAACAGCTGTACATCCAATGTGTCGCACTGTCTTTGGCATTTTCAGGTGGTGTCTCCAAGATCTGACTTTTTTTGTATTCAAAACCACTCAGATTAGACTGTCACATTGAAAACATGACTGAGCCATTTGAGTACCTTGTTCGTACTCAATAGCAACAAGACTTTTTATTTTGATGGCTCTGACAGTTTCATTGACATAAATAGTTGCTTTTGAGGAATGAACTATTTTTAGCAAAGTGACACGCTTTTGCAGGTTATGCACTAGGTTCTGCAGTTTGTGCGTTTCTCGAAAAAAAGTACAAACTGCTGTGCAAATGTTAGTTCTGTTGTGGGAAGTGCACCGAAGCGACTGATATAACTACTGTATGTGCTGTCTAAACGTCAGTGTTGGTTTAATCACCACCCACCTGTCTCCTTGGCTTAGCATCAAAAGTCCAAGATTTAGGCTTTTGGATGTTCTCACTATTCAAGTGGGTGGAAAAAATTAAATGAATACATAAATAAACAGAATTTGATCTGTTTAAAGAACTGTAAAGGTGGGAAGTTAAAAGAGCCACAATGGCAGTTTGTTTTTTGATTTTTTTTTCTTTGTGTACATAGCTAAAATGGGCTATTTATAAGATTTATTAAAATTCTATATTACATCTAATACAGTAATTGATTTTGATTTCCCAGATTGCCAATATCAGGTCCATTGAATCAGAGTAGAAAAGCCAACAAAAAAGCGAGGAAAGACTGTTCTTTCATCACTGTTTTACCCAATGATGCAAGGTTCACTCCTTATAGATGTACAACTAAGGAAATGAAGTGACATGAAAAAAGGCCTTGGATGGAACATTCAACAAAATCAACTATTTCTAGGGCATACACAGTCAAGTAAAAAAAATATATACTATAAGGGAAGGCAAGGCAAGTTTATTTATATAGCGCTTTTCAGGTCCAAGACAATTCAAAGCGCTTTACATACAACATAAGAAT
>JBBBVT010000015.1:10400704-10424423 GCA_037177035.1 Craterocephalus eyresii
AAAAAATCTCACAATAGGTAATGTCTTTTAAATTTATTTCTGTATTTTAGATTGTTTTTTATTTTATGTACTGTACTTAAGTCCTTTATGGTCGTTTAAAGTGTATTAGAAATTAATATTAATGGCATGATTTACTAAAATACATTACCTATTGTGAGATTTTTTATTTGAGATTAGACAGAACCAAGAAATTGCAAAAAAATAAAAAAAAACAATCCATAAGCCTTAAATCATAAGAGAATATGTAAAAGAATGTATTGTTATGCAATAGATCCCCAAATCCAAAATATTATCATGTAAAATGTCCTTTCAAACCTTAAAAACATACTCTTAAAGTACCATCTTCTGTGAAGCAAGAGAAGTAGTTAACATAGAGTTCCCCATTTCTTTTTAGTTACTCCGTCAGTTTGTTGGATGTTACTGTGTGAAAACTCCCTAAAGCTGACACAAAATTAAGTGGGTCACTCTTAGTTTAAGGGCATTGCTCGGAATTCAATAAAACTTCGAAGTAAAAAGAGAAAGGACAAATAATTTGCATATGTGATTGCAGCTCTATTTCCTTGAATTTGCTATTTCGATTACAGGGCTGAATAAAGTGGCCAAAAAAAAAAACTTAAGAAATTAGGGATTTGTTCAACATTTCATTTCATACAAAGTTAATAAAAAATGTAATTGAATGATATGGAAAAAAACTGTGTGTGAGCTAGTTTCTGATAGTATCAATTGCATACACCATATTTGTGACAGCGTTTCCATGCACTAATATATGCATGCATGTGATTTGTGAACTGAAGGCCCCCTCCAAAAAAAGATTTCCCCCAGAAGCCCCATCGTAATTCAAATCCTTTTCAAATGCAGCTCGTACGGTGCAATGGTTGCAAAAGATGACATGATCGACTGCTGGTTTGACCACCGTTGCACGGTTAGCAGTGCCTAAATTGCTGGTTCTACTTTATGTGAAACCGGCAGGCTGTGCATTTTCATACTTTCCATGTCATCACTTGGGTGCTCTTACTTCAAATGATGGTGTGACTGATCTGAAATATTTGAAGTTAGTACAATAATAGAGATCTGATCTCTAATTAGATGGACAGACAGTTAAACAGTAACCTACCTAAGGAAAAATCAGGCGATGTAAAATTTCTAAAAACTTGAGTAAATTGAGTTTATTTGAGTAAATAGGCTGATCATTAAGTGTGACCATATGATGGCCCAGCCCTGCACCCACATCCTGAGTCTCTGTAACTCGGCATTGTCATTCTCCCAACCTTGGTGACGGGCTGGAAGGTTTCTTGGCGCCTGCCAGTTGTTCTTGGCACAACAACACAAGGGAATAAACCTCAGCCCTCTAATGATGAGACACTTAGCAGATGTCTGATGTACAGCTTGACAAAACTTCAATCTCCAAAGGACACGAGTCCCTCAGCAACTGATCTGTGACAAGATGCATGTTTATGGGAGTACAAAAAAATAAAACTGAAAAAACAAATCAAAATTTGCTCGCAAGTATTTAAAAAGAGGTAGAAGTTAAATTATTTTAAGTGCAATCTGAAGAACATGGACTCCTACAAAGGTGGACAATAAAAAACATAGCCAGCAATTAGGATAGATGTTTTTGTTTTGTTTTATTTCACATTCACTGTGACACAAAGAGCATCAGATGTAATAAATAGGTCTTATATTTATCGTAGAATTCTGCCTTACCTTCATCGTATACATTAATGGATGTTGACAGACTGCAATGTCCTATACAATGCTGATACAACTGATGCTGACAGTGTGTGTTGGCGTGTCCTGGGAGCAAAAGAGGGGCCGTCTAGATTTCCAGGTAGAGATGAAGAATTTTACCCCAGGGATATTTCAGCCTTGAACATAATTGAGCCTGGTACAGCCAGGGTGGATGGACTGCTCCAAAGAGAGATGAAACAAGATTAAAATATTAATAGCATGCCAAACTGTATGCAACTAACAGACCAGGTTGCTTCCAATAATAACAGCCGATGAGCTGAGACTTTTTCTGAAAAAGAAATCTGGTGTTGGCATGGTGACTAACATGTCTACAAAAAGCACGATGTAAGTTTGGAACAGTATGAGACAATAAGAGCGACTTCCCTGATTGTAAATGAGGGAATTCAGTGGTAAAACAATTGACTTTATTCTTTCAAAAAATGATATAGAGTGTTCATTTTGAATGTAAAATGTGTCAGTCCATGAAAGAATTCAAGCTTTCACAAAAAGGTTTTTAAAAAAAGGCCTGTACTGCAGTTTTGCTTGCATTACTGTCTACTGCTATAAAGTCACACTGTTTATAGTGTTTACACATGTTCTTGTTTTCAACATGATGGAATCAACAGTTGCCACTCTTATCATGGACAATAAATTCCTTACTAATGTACGTCGCTTTGGATAAAAGCGTCTGCTAAATGACGGTAGTAGTAGTAGTAGTAGTAGTAGTAGTAGTAGTACTAAGAGGCATGCTGGGGTGATGGATGGCCAAAAATCACAGGCTTTCTAGCAAGAGCATGACAGAGAAACAGTTATATAAATGTTTTAAGATGTTATACTGCTGTCTTATGTGTTTATAGCTGGTTCATAGATTTCTTAACATATTCTTCTATTATTTCCCCTATATTTTTCCCCCTAATGTGGGAGTGTATGCATTATATATAATGACTTTAATTTTGCTTATTTTTTTATAATTGAGACACCCTTGGGTTCATGGCTTTTCTTTATCATGATTTTTATTTAAGTAACTGCAAGATTTCTTATTTCACACCATCTTATTGATTGTTATTAAGAGTACATCCTATGTGCAGCTATCGTGCCGTGATTAGATAAATGATTGACAAAGCAAGTTGTGAATGTGTTGTTGACCTTTAGCAGCTCCTTCATGACATGAATCCTGCTAACATGCTCGTTATCACACGTTCAGCCCTCACACAGAATACTCCCTTTTGAATTCTCACTTCCTAACTGTCTTACAAAAATGTTACTTTGGTTTTACATTCAATGTGTTTTCTGATCGTCTTTCCTCCAGAGAGGAAGGTCATGCACACTAATGTTGGTAAAGAAATTACTTGGCGTCACACAATATCTTACACTTCATTTAGCCTTCTTCCTTAGTATCAGATTACCATACAATGTCTTTCTAGATGTTACTCAGGTTTCCATTCAGTATAATTGCATTTATTGGCTACAGTCCTCTAAGTGCTCAGATTTGGAAGTTTCTGATCTCAAGTCAGTTTTGCATGAATTTCTCGAGAGCATCACGCCATGATGTCACCAAATACAGATATGTCAGGTCAAGTTTAATCCTAAATAGTGTCGTCTTTTTATCATTATATTATTCAGCATTGATTTAACTGATGAAGTCTTGAATATATTATCATAATATATTTCATTTCTAAATTGTTCAATCAGTATCCTGCTCGGTGTAATCCTAGAAGCAGTCATTCAAGCTGTAGTTCACTGTGCTTTTTGGAGTGTTTGGCAAGCTTCTGGCCCAGGTTAAATACCTTGTTCCTACATTGATCTTTTTGTCCATTTCTCCAGCATTGGCAAGGCAAGCGTGTCAATTCAGTTGAAATGTGGTGCCTGGTACAAGGGGTCAGAAATAGGGGTTAACAGCTATTGTGATTAAACCTCATTCTCACCCAGCATGCCACTTCGTGAGAATCGCAGCACTGTTTCCTAACAGGTTTGAGGTGGTAAGTATGCAAAATGCTTAACGGCCTCTTAGGCAGGCATTTCCACTGTGACTCAGAACGAAAATTGGTCAGGCTCTCCAACCCGACAGAATCAGCTGAACAAGAGGGAAGCGGGGCTGTGTCAGTGAACAGACACACACAGATAAGTGTACAAAAGCAGACATACACAGACAGCTGGCTGGCTCACTCTCAAGGTCAGGCGATATTGGCATATGGTAAGATAAAAGCGGAGGATATCTTGAAGCCATGCAGGAGTCTGAGACAACATATTCAGTTTAGCATGAAGCACTTACACAGCGTGGTATTTGGTTTGGGTATTTATTTAGGCTTTTTGTACAATGAGCCTTCTTTGTGTCCTGATATTGAGACAAATTGCTGTGCGGCTATGAAAGCTGCTCTGCTGATTAACTCTTTGTGGATGGCTTTTTATCTGTTGGCATTTGATGTACGACATCTTTGTAAGGGCTACGGCTGAATGCAATCAAGGGCCCTTTCATCGCAGGGGCCCCTTCAGATCGCCCTTAGTTTCTAAGAAAGGCCATCCTTCAGAAAATATTGACTCTCCAACGTTGAGTGCCTGTGTGTGTATTAGGGAGGCTGCTTTAAACAGAAATTGTAAATATGTGTGTGTGTTAGTGTGTCTGTGAGGCTAGTGCCTGTGTGTCTTCATGTACTAATGGAGAAATAGGAGGAGTGAGCCACCCAGAGGGCAAGGGTCACTCGCCTTGTAAAAGGTATAACAGAAATTCCATTTTCCACACTATATTGCTATCAAATGCACCCGCTCTGCCATCTCAGTGCTGGCCTTTGCTGCTGATAGTCTGCGCTTTGAGATAGGTAGGTAACTCCTGAGCTTTCATAAAGTTATGTACAAAATATCTTACCTTCCAAATGGGGAATATTATTCTAATACTGCATTTACATTTTATTGGATTGTAAACAATAACATTTGAAGTCAAGTAATTTTCTTCTACAAATTTCTGTTATATCTTGTGACATCTTTGATATATGAACACAAGAAAATATCTTTCAAATTAGGTTTAACTTCCCCAAAAGCTGTCCTTATACATATAAAGTACCCATCTCATAGCAGGAGATGGAAAACTTGGAAATCCTCTTGACTGACACCTTTGCAAAGTGTAAAGAAGGTAGCACTTCAAGCCAAAAGCATGCTGCCTAAATTGCAGTGATTTGCTTGCAGTAAGCTGAGAAGAGTCCATAAACTCCCAGCCCACATGTGCTGATGATTGCTTTGGTGCCAGTATATACATTGTATGTATTTTGAGGAAAATATTGACAGAGCAAAATGCAACATATAAGCCAGCAGGTACAAGTAGTTTACTCTGTCAGTTTTAGGTTTTGGCTCGTTTGTTGGAGCGGGGACTCTAGCACATGTATAAAAATGGCTCATATTACTGTGCCAGGATCAGGTTGATGTGAAATGATCCTTCTGAAATCACAAACTCCATTTTTCATTATACACATTTAGTGTCAATATTAACAACATCACTGGTGTGTTCCATCGTAGTGCAGTCATATGATTTAATGTACAGCTTGAAAATATTAAACTGTGCAGCATATATTTAATCTTAGACATAATTAAATTATACGTCATTGAACAACTGTTGTGTTTAATAGACTTTTATAGCTTTCAGTGATAGTAAAGCAATTAAATGGTACACTTTGCCTCCTCGGGAGACCCAGATCGGTTTTTAATTCACAGCCTGTGATGGGACTGGTGATATTTTTTAAAAGAGCAGATCACATTTGATTTTCACTGTTAAGTGCTGATGCAAAATTAATTTTCAAGATATTTTTTATTTGCTATTGAGGCTACCTTCCCACTAATTTTAGATCATTGAAAAGTCTGGATTTGGTTTTGGTAATGCCAAACAAAAGATCGGGTCAATGAAAATACAACAAAATAACATTATGAAATTAGTTTACCAACAGTTTTTTTGCTGTGATATTCCTAAGATTTTGCATTTTGGCAAATACATTTGTAGGCTGTTTCCAAAATTTCATTTTGATGTGGAATAACACATTTCTGAATGTGTTATTCATTCTGAATGACTTTAGCATTATGAGTATTGGAATATTCAAATATTTTGAATATGTGAATATTCATTTAAAATATTTGAATCAGAATATTGAAATAAGGATTCAAGACATCGACTCATTTTTAATGAGCAATGTGTTGCTCAAAACTGTTCCTGATACAAAGTTATTTCTTCTCACTTTACATTTTAGTACAGATACCTTAAATTGCTGAAATATGGAATTCGTCAGTGCATTGAGAAGACACACCATGTGCCATGCTCAGTAGACAAATAGTTAAATGATGGTGTGGAGACAATGGCAGTTTTTGAAATGGAGTCTCAGACAGCTGGTGTAAGTTTATCTCACTAACACACATCAATTCCCGCCTGTACCATGAGCTTTCTGCTTGAATGACAGTAATTATTGTTTCAATCTTGATGTTGAGACACCAACACTTTTGATGTCTTTGTTTGAACCAAAGTGAGAGCCTTGCATCAGTCGCCCACGCAAACAACACTAGCTGTGCTGCAACAACATACACCAGTCAGCCGCATTGTTCAGTGACTGGTGTATGTATGAGATGGGATCTGGGTATATATTGGAATATGCAAACCTACCATGTTCATTTTTCTGAAAGAGATCCCTAGAAAACATGAAAAAAACTGTAAACTTCTGTAAATGTGCTTGTGTACCCTCTAGAGGGATGAACATTTAAAGGCACATAACAGCCATCTTTATTTGTCATAATTTTTTAGAACTTATGGATGGACATCAGTTCACAGACAAGAACAACTCTACCTTAAAAGGGCATATATAAGTCTAGTATGTCTAGTTATGTCTAGTAATGGATTTATAACAGATTACGGAGCAAGTATTTTGTTCAAAAATGTTTTTAAATAAATCTCCATCTTATTTAAAGCTCAAATTCCAAACCAGATATCCTGTGATCTATCTTATGTCTCTAGAGGAAGGTTAGAGAAAGGCATGGACAGGAGAACAAGGTCACACCTCAGGTTGCTGCATGTGAGGTTAAGCTAAAAACATGCCTTTGCCTGCCCAGAGTGGGATAGTATGTCACATAGTGACTTTGCCTCACTCACACGATATGAGCATGTCAGAAGTGGGGGTGGGTTATTCAAGGTCCTGCCCTTTTAAACCATCTTCCTCTGCTCAGGGGTAACAGCCCCTGGGGTTGATAGTAATGGAGTAATCCTCTTATCTGTTGCTGCTTCCCTCACACTTGCAGATCATTTTTCTTCTGCTCTGGTGTATCATTCTATACTAAGCTGCACTGCTGATTTTCTTTTTTTCCCCCTATTTGACTTTGGGACCATTTGGCTCAGTTCCAATAACAATGGTGAAATCCAATGAAAAAAATCGTTTCAGATAAAAACTATAGACGGTATTGTAGCAACACCATGCACATCCCCACAGAAACTGATCAATCATTTACTATAAATATCTTAAATTAATAAGATTTTTAATGTTAAACCACTAAAACATGATATTAAAAATGCTTACTAAATCTTACTGCATTAACAAGATGAGGGTTTATGGTTTTGTTAAAACTCAAAAACACATTAACCCTTTAATACTCCACACATTGGCACACATTGGTACCTACATGCAGATGTGTTGGTGTGTAATAGGTATCCTGCTACTTGGTGACAAAGGCTATTTCTGTACTCACTCTCAGATGGGGAGTAGAGGTGGATTTGAGGAGAGGAACTCTCATCACTCTGCACTAAATAGCACCATGGGGGACAAACCACGCCTAACATTAGCAAGTTCCTTTTGAAGGCGTCATGCCTTTCAGCAGCCAGTTTGCAACCTGTTGTAGGGGACAAAATAAAAAGATATCAGTTACATCTTTTCTGTTCCCTTTTTATGTAGAGGTTGTTTTGTTCACGTAAATTATGTCTTTCACTAGAGGAAAAAATTACAATGATAATAATGACAGTAATAACTTTGTAAGTATTGACACTGGGGGTCAAGGTACATACTGCAACCAGCTGAAAAGGTTTCACCTCAACCTCATCCTCCAGTTCCCCCACAAAAGCAAATGTTTGTTTGTTACTATTATAGAAACATGGAAGCAAGAAAATGTTTTTTTTTTATAAGGCAATGACATGAGATGCAACTGTAGAATATATTCCATTGTAAGATAAAAGAGCTTAAGTGTTTCTTAGTTTATTGTGATTCAATCATTGCAAAATATATGATAATGAGTACTAGGTTACATTTCATTGCATTTCAGAACTGGGCAAACGTATTTGTACATTGCTCCGCTTTGATAATGGGGGTGAAAGAAGTGGCTCAGTGTGATAACAGTTTTCATCTGAATGGTAACAGCAGTGTGCATTTTCCATGTGTGTCTGTGAAAAGTAGCTTTGAGGCCTCTCTCAGAGGACTTGCTCCAGAGTGAATCCAGAAAGCTCTGACAGGTGCAAAGCAATTTTATTCAGATAAACACACAGCGACGAATTGGGAATTGCCATCCCACAGCTGGATTATGAAGAAAGGCAATACTGGCACTAGTGCTGTACTCCATTGTCTACAATGGAATCAACTTTTTTCTTAGCCATTTTATTTAGCAAAAATCCTTTTGGGTGAATTTAACTGAAACATAACCAAACCAGAGCTCAGTTAGTGATTATGTCAAACAATCCCCTCACAGTATGATGATAAGTAAATATATGGTTTCAAGCCACTGTTGGTTTCTTCCCGGACCTTGTCATAAACATGTTTTTAGTATGATCAAATGTATTATCCATTGAAAAAAAAAAAAGAAAATGTCACAAAGATAATTCATTTGATCATGTAACCAATCATGTACTTGCACCATACAATAATTTCACAATGACATGTCCAACACCTTTACTGCTTCTCTGTTTCTCAGGTTGCGTCTAACAGGGATGATGTCTGATGCCTTTGGATGTGACCTCCAGATTTCGGATGTCTTTATATTCTTGGCTAAAGCACTAGATTTTCAAATCATACCCAAAAGGTTATTTTCCTGTTCTCACATGCACTTCCTGATTGTGCTCGTCCAGGGTGTGATATCACATCACATAATAGAATCTGATAGAGGTGGGCAGCAGGAAGACATAGGGAGATGTATTGGATGTTGGAGGAGGAAGAGTGGGGCCTATTTGTCAAGACGTTATCAGTAGTATCCCAGAATTTGTCAGAGTCAAAAAGACTGGCTGTGAATTGATGGACAAGCAGCTGACATACCGAGTAATTGTAATTGTAAACCAGATATCAATGTATATGTTACAGCTTTATGTATATGTGAACTGTATGCATTATCGTTTGTATTAGGAAGGACTCAGGAGACACAGAGGAGACACCGTCAACAGGGTGGAATACCAACTAAGCATGGCCTGGATACGTAGACAGCTGAATAATTTATACACAGCAGCCCTTTATGTTTTCAGAGCATTTGAAAATCTGATATTGATTTTTTTTTAGATAATGTTGGAAAGATAAAAGGCTGGCAGATCAGATGGCCATTAGCTGCATCATGCCACCACTTGTTTTAAGCATAATTTCTGTTGTTATGCTCTCCTCTTCCATTCACATATGCTCTTTTTAAGTGTATTCTTATAAAATGTTGGGAGATGCGCGTCTTTAAATAGAACAGTGCATGTGGGAAGAGCATGTGCGTGGGAGGGCAGCAAAGAAAAACAAGTTGATCTTTGATGTCTGTGTTTTACCATCCAAAAGAAATCTTGATGAGAGTCTACAATCAATAAATCTCAGGGGAGAAGAAAAGATCAAAATTGGACTCTTCATTTACTTCCACTCCTTTCTTGCTATTCCCAGTCCAAACTATGGCTTTTCTATTTGTAATCCCTCAAAAGAATATGCCAGTGCTTATTGGCTTCATCTGAATTTCTAACCCTATGCAGCACCTGCTGCTGTAACATGATGATCGCCGTTTGAAGAACATATTCCACTTGGGGAAGAAGAAGCGAAGCAGCAGTTGAAAAATAATGTTCCTGTAAAATTATATGATGTCAGTGAGGACCCCTCACCCTCCCCTCTGTCTTCTGGTGAACTGACTAAATAAAGGGGAAAATGCTTACTCTTGGCTACAGATTCAAGGTTGTAGTGGGAGTCAGCAAGGTGTGCCAAGTATCACAGCTGTATTCTGGAATCGATGACCTGTGTACCAGAGAGCTGGGATCAATGATGCCCTCCCTGTTCACACTACAGGCCTGTTTTTTTCTTCTTCCCATCATGCTCATGCATTATACTCTTATTTTTTCATTGCTCGGAGAGATTAGTTGCGGCATTATTTAAGGAAGACAGATGGAGACAGATAAGCAAACAGTTTTAGTTGTTTATTTAGAGCAGGCTGGCTGCTGTTCCCACACTTTTCTATTTGTTATATTTTCCAGGGTTGCTCATTTGGTCATTGTCCTCAAAGACTTTAAAGTTACCTGGTCTGGCTAATTTGATCTTTCCATGTACTGTTAGAAAACTTTGCACAGCAAAAGCTAATTTGAATTAGTTTTGAGGGCAATCGGCTCATTGCATCTTTAAATCCCTGTAACACTAAAGCCTGTTCACAGCTGGGTGCTGCCCTTTATATGTTGGCAAACATCTGTCAACTTGGGACCACTCTTCAGATCTACTTGTACAAAATTGGCATAAATTAATGATATTAGTTTAACATTTATGATGTTGGTGACTAAGATATGTACATTCATGTTCAAATTGACATGTTAATCAAACAGCTCAAGAATTATTAGACATGTAAAACAGGCTTTCCTTCATTTCTGAATGTCTTCATTATTTCAAAATATGGAATCAAAATTAGGACACCATAATTGAAGAAAAAAAATCATCTCACTAAATATAGTTATTACTGACTTCAGGTAGATTTTTGCAATATATAAACTTGATTGTACAATAGTCTTTAATGTGCATTAATTACAAATGATCCTGGTACACAAAAGGGAACTGTGGTTAAAAAACAAACAAAACATTTTCAGTAAACTGAGTTTCTAATTCCCCTACTGCTTCTGAGGTCTTTTGGCAAACACTGAGCTCTACTGTAGAGAGAGGTTGTGGGGACACCGTCCCCCTGCTCTCAATCCTAATTCTGCTGCCCGGTGCAGGCGGATAAAGAGGCCACCGGCACAGCCTCCAGTGTTTCAAGTCTGATTAATCTTCTGATTAGGTTAATCCAGAAATGGTTTGTGGAGGGAAACCATCTCCATCTTACCTCACACCAGCTCTCATTGGGTCTTTCTATGATAATCTCCTGATCCAGAGTTAAAGGTGATGCTCTTCATCTTTTATGTAAAAATGTTTTAAAGCGGACTTGCTCGTGGGATTGCGTTTCTTCTTTGGAACTTTGCTGATTTGTCTCTGGCTTTGATTTTTGTTTAATTTCTGCTGGTAAAGTCTCCCTTATTAAACCTAAGTTCGATCGAGTCTTCACTTATTGTGTGAGGAGACAGAAGTTAATGAAAGTCAGATACATGAGAATGCTTTACTACATGCCACTGGAAGATACAATGGGAGCCATTTCCTGATTTATCACCAGAGTTGGAGCAATGAATAGAAGATGTTAATGAAGGTCAAATGACAAAAAGCCCTCTCTTGCTTCATAGTAAGATTAAGTCTATTAAACCACACACACATAAATGCACACACATTTATTAAGCTCTTTTCTGCTTAATGATTGGAGGACATTTACTCCACGCAGTCTCCTGTACTGTCGGATAATGCTTTTGTAGACTTTCTGCTTAATTAGCGTTTTTAGTCTCTCCCCATCTGTAAAATGGAAAACAAATAGGATGTGCTGTGCACATATGCAAGCCTCCCAGGCAATCCTCTGGTGTACTTAATAGTCTATTTATTCTTAATAATCAAGCATCAGAGATTGGTGGTAATCCTGTTTTTCCTGGCATGTTGCCTTTCTTTTCATAAGGACAAATGGATTTGTATAGGTTTTTAATTGATTTGGGGTGAACTGATTTACGGTGAGTATTTGGACTTCTTCAATTTCTGCATATCTCACTGTCAAAGGTGGATGTGGTTTTAATCCTTGGGCTATTAGGCTATTTGAGACAATGCTCAGGGGTGTTCAGACTAATTGTTCATGTTTTTTTTTGTTGATGTGGACTTGGAAGAGAAGCTGTGTAATTTTATTGTTGCTTTGTCTTTGTCTGAATCCATTTTTAGTCAATTCTAGGGAATGCACTGAATTGTTTCGATGAGGACTGTGACTAGATGCAGCAATCATTTTTACAAACTTTAAAATGATGTGTTTAGCTTGAATGAAGAACTGGATGGCATAGGAGTTGAAAGTAATCATCCTCAAAATTGAGTGTTTGAAGGTGTGGGGGCTTACATTTAATGCTGCTGGGTAAAGTGATATGACAAGAGGTGATTGACTCAGCGCGAGCAAGTTAGACTTTGGTGTTGGTACACCGTGACGTGACACATTGCTCCGGGTGGAACCAGCAGTTACGTCCAGCCTGTGACCTTACAATCATATGATATTCTCTCTAACATCAAGCCACTCTGCTCCCTCTCTCTGATGCTGTGCCCAGAGCAACACGCATCACTTCTAAGTAGTACAGTGACACGGCTCTGGTTGGGTATCACCACTTGTAACCACACTGCTTCAAGTTACGCTGGGCATCAACCTAAATGGGCTTAAATTTTTAATTTGCGCTGGAGAACAGAGATCACATCTTGGGAGGATAGCATATCTGTAATTTATTTAGGATGCCCACAGAGAGAGTTATTTTGGAGACAGAGAGCTAGAAGGGAAGAATCTGTGGCTTCCCCCCACCCTCTTTTTTTGTCCTGCTCAAGGGGCTTGCAGGTAGACTCTGCTCAAAGGTGACCTTCTCTCTGATGTGGAGGAGGGGATGAAAATTCTATTTATGTTCAAGTCCTTGGGTAAAAACTGTTGGGTGCAGAAAAAGATGTTTCTCCTCCTTCCTCACAAACAATGAAGGTCTTTGAATAATTGATGAGAAGTTTTGCTAAAATTTATTTTACATTTAAGCAAAGTTAAGTGATTCTGTCATCATACAGTTTGGTTCATCTTGAATTACTCTTCCAGACAGATGTCTGAAGAGTGTGCTAAGGAGTGCTCAGCTTACTGTGGTCAAACACACCGCACCTTTGCCGGTGTGAAATAAAAGCGTTGTCCCTCTTAATTAAACCCGAGGCAAGGTTCTTCTCATTCACGCCGCAGTAACAAACATGCATCAAACAATCTGCGGTAATTTATCAAAAACACTATCAAAGCTGCTACTTATCCACTGTGACGTGTGCACATGTGAAAGTGGGGTAAAAGGGGTGGGGGCCATGAAAGCTGGTGGTGGCACACTATCATGGAGTTCATCCTTAATGAGTGTGGATTAGCAGGGATGATCCGGCTTTGCAAAACCCCTGGTCCACAGCTTGTGAGTGTTGTGCATATGTGTGTGTGTGTGAGTCCATGTATGTGTGGTGATTGGAGGTGACATCACAGTACAATTCAAATTGATTTTGGAAATCTTTCCCAGAATTCTCCTCAACAGTAGATAACTGTACAAATGCACTGCTAAGCATGCATCCGTACGTACGTTTGCTAATTTTTTCCATGTGGTGTCTCAGCTACCTCCTCCCCTACAGACGACAGTAAGAGCTGATTAATTACTTTACACAGTGATTTATTTGTTCATTCAATAATTTGAGAGCAGTTGCTTGGAAGGGGATAATGTTTGCTAATCTTTTTTTTAACTTTTAGCTTTGCATAAACATTAAATATCTATCAAAACAAGGAATGAAATGGTCTATTATTTCATGGTTGGCATGAATAATGCCTTTGGATACTTTGCTGATAAAACCTCTCCTTTCAGACATAAACTTTTGAAGTAGGAGTCAAATTATGCTACAGCTAAGTGCTGCAGCATCACCAGTTTGAATTTCTAAGCTGGAAATTCAGTCACGTCTGGTTGCCTGGGTATGCGAATGAGTGAAACTTCTTGCTCCAATTGCAAGTAGTGATGAGCTTCCCTTCAACTCTGTGTTTGAGCTATTGAACACACTCAAAGGCCAGGAGGTGGAGGAATGTGTGCTGAAAAAGTTTAATTGTGTCTTGTTGTGTCTGTATGCAGCAGAGCAATACATGGGAAAAATGCTTTCTCAGCAAATCTCATCCTTTAACAAATCGAATAAAATGCACAAGCATCATATTGGCAAATAGTGCAGAGTTTACTAATGGAAAGCTATATTCTTGTCTCAGAGCTTCTCCTTTCCCACTGAAGCCTCGGCTTCTATAAATGTAATGACTGATGCTCCCAATTTTCCTACAAGGTCAAGTTAACATGCTGACATTTCAGACACCCTCTACGTTTAATGATGGCCACATCTTAGCAGCCAATGGCTAATCTAGAGATTTGCAGCCACCATTTAAAGATGTTACAAAGATATGTTTGCTGTCAGAATGAAATATGGGCCATTGTCACAAAATAGCAAAGCCATTCTTTTATGCAACCCGGGACCTCTCCTGTCACATATATACAAATACAGTGCATGCACTGCAGAGTACAAGATGGAAATCAGATAGTCAGACTAATTTGAGTAGCAGCCATAAACATGTGGCCTGGGAGATGATTTATGATAATTAATCCACTGCGTCCAGTTCCCACTCTCAACCTCCACCAATTCAACACACATAATACACACTCACAACCTCCCTGCCCCCCTGGCCATTCAGGCTTGAGAACACAGCTGTGACCGCCTCGGCGCCTTTCCAACCCAATGTCACCAATGTTCCTATCGAAGGACATTGTAGAGGATTTAATCTCTCTCTCTCTCTTTCTCTCTCTCTCTGTGTCTCGCTTTCTCTTCTCCCTGTTAAACCTGTGCATCCTCACAATACAAAATACAGTCTACTTTATCATGTCTATCATTTCATGAACCATTACCATGCGGCCCTACAATAACATTATTTATGGAGACGTTAATATTAATATCGACCTGTGCGCTGTCAGGCGAGCTGATTTACAGAGCTGTGGAATGCCGAGCCATGTAGAGGTGGCAGGTGGACTAATTGAATATAATTCACTGCGTGCCAATAGACACCCACTTGCCACTGACCAAACACACAGAGATCTACACACACACAAAAAAAAGACAAAAAGACTTGCATGCATGACCTCACTCTGAGCTCAAGCAAGCACAAAGAACTCCTGCCCAGAGGTTAATGTCATAGACTTTTTAAGCAATGTTGCATGGCTGTACCGCTGTAATTATGACGAGGGAATCTTCTGAAAGTGTGTCAGTATAATGGACTTTGTTGCACTTATCTGCTTCGAACAGGCTCTGCTAATGAAACTTCAGTTCAGAGTGGCTCATTGCTTGAATGTTTCATTTGAGGATTGTGTTATTTGTGTGTTGGTGTGTTCTCTGAAAAAACACAGAGGTACAGGATTAGTTAACCGCTGTGGAGGGTAAAAAGGCTGCTGGACAAAATAACCCTGTTTTTCATGTTTTATATGAAGGAGATTTTCACCTGTTTGAAATGTTTTTAAAGATACAGTATGTAACTAATTTAGCTTTTAATCATGCTTTATTTGCAAAAATCAGGTATTGCTTTCTTTAATACATATTTTACCTGTAATCACAATCATGTCCAAATGAGAGAGGTCCCATAGCTTATAATGAGTTATTTATAGATACTGTACATAGGTGGTGGCGTTCACAACTGAAAGCTGCCATGTTGCATCAACATCTTTGAATACTAATACAAGACAGACTAGGTTTGTTTTAGGGACCTTACATAGCAGGTATGATATTTCTGCTGTTAATTATCCATTTCTTTAAACATGTTCTTTAAAATTAATTAAATGCCAAGTTCCTTTGTCTTTATGATGTTTGTCATTTTACGCAAACTTACCAACTCTATCTGGTTGGATTTTTCTAATGTGCCGTAGTGAATTCCTCCAGTAACAAGCATAGTACAATAGCAAGTATATGAACAGTTCACACCAAATGAATTGGTGACTTTCATGAATATGATACTTAAAAATGAATAGATTTTCAGTCTGAAATCCCCCTTTCTGGAAAACTGATTGGTCAGTAGCTTGGCTAAAGTAGGGAGGTGTAAGGGCTGTTATACAGCAAATTAACACAAAGACTTAACTGGGTTTTCTCATGTAATCCGTGTGTGGGAAAATTGCCACAAAGCAACTTGATAAAAGTGGCCAGAACAATCTACATTTACTCAGATGAAATAACAGTGCAAAAGGGACATAAAAGCACAATTTAGCAACTGCTTTGTCTTTTTCTGTATAATACAGGACTGGTCTCTTGAAATATGATTATGGGTTGAAACTTGATTACTTCTTATTTCAGTGATACAATGAACAAATAAGAAGATTGTATGCAGGACATGTTACATTACCTTTTTACAATCCCTGTCATCATTGCTGCTTCCCTTCTCCTGCACTCATCTCATGCATTAAACAGCCAGCCAGTGAGGTCTCACCCCAACAGAGGCAATGGCAACTTGACATGTTGCGCACACACTGAAAATACAAGAAACACAGATGTTCACCAGAGCTCCAGAGGTGCCCAATGGCCACTTGTAAGTTTGGTCTGGAAGGGCCATAAAACGGCTGCTTATTCCTTGTGTGAAATTCAGCGAGTGAACCAGGGATATTAAACTCTGGTCCTCAGGGGCTGCTGTCCTGCTGGTTGTAGATGTCTTTTTGGTACAACACACACCAGATTCACTTTAGACATTTCTTCTTTAAAAAACTGCAAGGCTTTGCTCAGGTCTCAAGTCAATTACATTAATTTATTCAAAACTAGAAATTTCAGATTATTCAAGAGCTTTGCTTTCTGTGAGGGAAAAGTATCTCCAAATGGTCCAAGCTTTGTAAATTTCCAGACCTTTGATTTAAAAGAGCTACAGAACACCCTAAAAGCAGGGAAAACCCCACATAGCACAATATCAGCTTTTGAGAGGCATGTTGATGCAGAAGTTGGTACACAAAGTTCTAATTTAGTTGCTATCAATCCTGCAGAATAAAAGAATTTGTGTATTCTTTTATATCTGACCAATGGTGCTGCTTGTTGGTCTAATACTGATTGGCTAACAACTAAATTGAGCTTGGAGTCATTGACAGTCTTTATTACAAGATAAACAGTAACAAAGAATAACTGAAAAGCACAAACAGCTGTAATTTTTGCAAATTAGACAGATTTAAGTTTTTAAAACTTACTTTGAGTCTACCACAAAGTAGACAATTGTTTCCTTTGACCTCTGTCTTTTCCTATGCAGGACAAAGCTAAATATGCAAAGACAGCACTAACACAACCAGGAGCAGCCCACAGTTTAGGCTGTTCCACATATTTCTGAGACCACCCCAGGTTTCAGCAAAACACTAAAACATGCATGCAGATGTTTGTGAAGCCCCAACACAGGGAGGTTGCAGAACAATGTTCAAAGCTGTAAGCTGAGCTGTGGATAAAAGACCTTGGTTAAAACTCTTTCCATTTTTTCACAGCTAATGAGGGTTTGACATTTGAAGGGACTTTGACTACCAGTCACATACTTTTTAATTTTTCTAAATATGCCTTTTTCTTTGATTCTTAAGAAGCTAATTTCCCCACAGTTTATGCTGGTTTAGCTATTAGTAAGGCTAGCTCTGTACTTGTTGTTTGCTATAACAGTATGAGTACACAATGGCAAATATTGAATTAAAGGCACACACAAGAAAAAAATGTTTTTCTTTCTCAAAACCTACAAGGGATTTGACTGGAGGCAGTACCCTTTACTTTGTGTCTTTTAATCGCATTGTAATGGTAATTTCCATAACAGTTTTCCAGTATCCATTATTTAGCCAATATTCCAAAGAATGCAGGTAGAGACCTCTTGAACTACAAACTGATGATAAAGTTCACATAGATCTTGCCAAATACATAAAGTCTTGCTTTCTTCTAAAATATTCTTTCTTTCTTTGTAAAACTGGCTTTAATCTTGTGTCATTAAAAATATTAATGCAATTAGATTTTTGGTTACAGAACCATACAGTTACTGTGGAAAACTTCTAATCCTACATCTAGTGGGGTTATTGAAAGCCTCTTCTTAGTTCCATTTCCTTCTCCGTCTGGTTCATTCTGTCTTTTCAACTCCCAGTGTCTACTCTCATGCTTAGTTCTCCTCCACCATCCCATCTTCTTATCTGTTCTCTCGTTTTGGCCATTATTTCCTCACTACTTTCCTACTTTTTCATGTTAAACTCTTGTCTTTTGCTTTTCTCCTCTGTCGTCTTGACTTACCTGCTCTTGTCCATTACTGTCTGCTCTCCAAACCTTAGACTAGTTCTCCTCCCTCTTCTCATTTCTCTGTTCATTTTTCTCACTTTAACACATCCCACTCTATTGATTACCTGAGCTTAATATTTCTCTCCTCCTTTCCATTCTCACCTCCCCCATATTCTTCTTTCACACTCATTCTCAACTCCTAACTCTGTAGTGAAGATCTATTTTCTACCTGGAGAACAATGGGAAGTGAAGAGGAGGGTGAGTGACAGTAAAGTGAGGACAGGGAGAAACCATGTGCTACCATGGCAACAATTTCTTTTTTCCATTTAAAGTAAAAAAGAAATAAAGTAAAAGCTCCTTGTTTGTGTCTGTGTTTAATTTTTTGCAGTTGTTTGAAAGGTGGACTTTATTCTAAGTCTAAAGTTGCAGACCTTACCATTGTTGAACCGAGAAGGTCGTACGGGAGGTTTCTTACTTTTACATTATTTTTCCTTTTGTCTGAATGTACGTGTGTGATCGCATCGCTGTAGAGAAACTACATAGGCCCATTTCAGATCATGCATGTTTTCATTTCCCAATTTGCCTTGCACCATGATGCTCAGCCATCTGTCTCAGCGCGGTGACTAAACTCATTGCCAATATGTTGCAGGGTCATGAGAAAACAAACCAGAGCTGCTTTTCACATGAGTGGACAAAGGATAACTTAGCCCACCATTCGTGAAGGAAAACGCTGTCGAGAAAAGAAAAAAAAAACAAAGTCCCTGTCCTGTCTTTGGCCATTGACATTTGCCTGTATGTCACTGTGATGACACCAGGGGAGATAACCGCTATCTTAGATGTTGATATAGAATGTGCTTTAGCGTCCATGCTACTTCATTCCAGCAGATTAATGGCGGCTTGCCCAGCTAAGGGAGTGTCTCATGCGAAGGAGGAAGCGGTAGTGCAACAGCGTGTGTGCAGTGAACAAATGCTGTACATTACACAAATTCCCCATGTTCGTCTTGGCAGCAGGCGTGTGGGAGTAAGCCTATAGCAGAATTCAGCCGATCCTCTTTTTTTTTCCCCTACTAAAGTATGTCTATCCAGGGTTTTTAAATTTTGAAATCTCACAGTTTCACAGAAAATACAAATGTGATACTTTCTGTCCCCCCTGTGCTGCAGTCATAAGTCATATGCCATGGGATCATACTGCAGCAAACTTGTTAGGTGACACTGATTAGCCAGTGAGGACCAGCCTGGGTCTGCTGTCCTGTCAGAGCATAGGATCATGTTGATGGTCAGACAGCGAGGTAATAATGCCCATAGCGGATGCTACAGGAGACTGTCTCTAGGCAATACCCAGGTCACAAGGCAGCAGGTGAGGAAGAGAAGAGTCAATATTAGCTGAAGATAGACTGGAGTCGAACTTTACTGGCGTCAAAGTTTTCCTTTTTACTCACCACAAAAAAACCTCAAATTGTTTTGTTCATAGATTTGAAAAATATATTAATCAGAAAGTACAAAAACATCTGATCTGCAAGAAGTGTTACATTTGATCACAAAACAATAATGTAAATTTCCAATCAATTTATTAATCAAATGCATACTGCATGGATGATACCTTTAAGTATGACAGCCTCAGTAGATTAATTGATCACCTAAAAGTGTTCTTAAACGAATTAATTGTCTCTGCGTATAATATTTAGTCCTGTAATGTTTGACGGTAGAACGCAGTAATTTCATTTAGTATCCAGAGTTTTTATAACCAATATATTTTCCATTCACATTCTCTCTGAACATCAACAACAAACTTGGGTGCCTAGGTTCAAGTCTCCAAACTGTTTCATCCTACCAAGATGATGTCATCACAACAGCACTTTATGGGTTGTGAAAGCTATCAGTCCAAAGAGTGAAGATGAGACAAGGGGTGTTGATAAATGTTGGCATTGTTACTTTGCTGTCATATTAAACCAACATCAAATAAGGATTATGTTTGGAATGGCTGAACCCTCCGCTCATTTTATCTATAGCTTACTCCTGTGTTAAATATATGCGTTAGATCTGCATCAGCCATGTTTGTGGCAGCTTGTCAAAATGTGCTGTGATGTGTCAAGCCTCCTTTCTCCTAAGGATAGAATTTAAGAATGGTGATATGATTTAAAATGTTGCGCTGAAGAGAGACTGAGAAGGTTTAATAATGTAAAAAAATATTAAATTTGATTGTTTAAATTCTGTTTAGGTGCCTCCTCCACACATTTATTTATAGAGATGGAAAATTAAAAACAGTTATAGTGACCTGCGACCAGACGAAATGCTTTAAGATGTGCTCTTCTGATTGATATTGCCCAAAAATAACCTCTTGAACCAGACTTTCACACTCAGATAATGCAGTTATGGTTGAAATCACTCTTGCATGTACATATTCAGCTAGTCCCAAGTGGGCCTTGGTAGAAACAAAGCACAAAACCATATTAGTCTACAGCACAGGTGGATTTTCAGCAGTTTTTTTTTTTTTTTTTTTATCCCTTTGGCCGACAGCTAAACATGTTAAAGCGTCACCTCAGAAAATCTAATCACTAATGTAAAAAGACAAAGCTTGTGCAGTAAATTCAGTAATACATGGGCAATGATCTCACACAAAAAAAAAGTTTAACAGAATCCCTTCAAAGATTTTGCATCCACAGCATTACAGCTTACGACATCATTCAGTCTATAGTAGGGGTGGAAATCACTGGTTTGATCATGATACGATATTATATCGATATAGTGATATAGTGATACAGCGATTCAATGTTTGCCCATATCTCAAATTCAGTCACGATACGATTTCAATTCGATTTGATTTAGGATCCTCTGATCGATATGAAACGATATGAATCAATATAATGAGTGATTGATCACAATTATTTCCATTCATCACAAAAAGCACCTAGATCATCATTTAACCTCTCTTTATTAATCAGCTCTGGCATTAACATTTAGTTTAAAAGAAAATATTTTCAAAATAAAAGTCTGTTTGATAACTGGTTACTCTCTCGATATTTGGCCGATGTTAGGATTTTGAATTATTGACCATACGATCGATGTATCGATATAGATCGATGTATTGTCCCACCCCTAGTCTATAGCACTATTCCCACTGCATGCATACTGTTAAAAACAGCTATTTCACTGAATGCCCTGATCAAACTTTAACCATGGATCGACTCAACTGTGCATGTAACAGTATGTTGCTGTTTTTCCCTCCCTCAATCCACTTTTAAAACCCTCAAAAATCAGTGTAGCTATTCAGCAGCTGAAAACAACATGAGACACATGGAGCTTTATTATGGTTTGCGCAGGATGAATCCACTTCCCCGAATGGGTTCGAGTGGAGTTAGTGTCAGACTGCAGATGAAAACATAGGGTAGAAATCTGACAGGTCTCTCAGTTATTTTGGCAACATGAGACAAAATGTATAAGACCCTCAGTGCCCATATCAAAGCAATCATGCCCCTAGTTTGCACTCTAGTACTCGTATTCATGTCGTTATCTTGAAGAAGACTCAAGACTCAGGGGGAGGATGAGCTCTCCAGCACTGACCTTTCACTGGGGATAACCTCCCGCAGCTACTCAGTGAAAGTTTCGTATGATGGACCGGTCTGCCACCCACAATTGCAGACTAGACTGAGAGTATTGGATGACCTGCTTATGGAAACTCATAAGAACACGTACCGTCACATATTTAGACTCAATTACACGTCAAAATTAAGTTCCCAAATATTATTCAAGGTGTACAAAAATGCATAACTGCATATATAATTTTTTATTGTTGTTTTTTAAATAGACATAATGAAGTAATGTATTCACACTTAGAGCCCATGGGTGATTATGAAAACATGTATCAACCACATTCACACACCCACACAGAAACATGCACCCCCAGATTTTGACCAGGCTCATTAGAGATGTGAAGGAGAAAGAGATCAGAAAAGAAAAGAAAGCCAGGAGGGATTTCATGCAGATTCGCACTCCACAGCTCTCAGGCAATCAGTGGCAAGCGTCCTCCTCACCCGAGAGCTGTCGTCCTGTGGTCACAAAGGGCAAAGAGGAGAAAAAGGAGAGAGAGAGTAACTCATCTTAGCATTTGTCGAATTCTCCCACCTACTTCTTGAGGAGGGGGTTCATTTGGTAGTCCCTTTCATTAATGTTTCTCTTTCATTTTCCCCCTTTTTCTCCCTCTCTGTCATTTTCTGTCTTTTTTTAAAGCTACAAGTGAGTGAGGATTCAGAAGAAGAAGAAGAAACCTTTGGAAAGGCTGAAGATATGAGGCTAAAGTGGTTTTGAAAACAACCCAGAGGTAAGTGGACTACTAAATAATGACCTTTTTGTTTCTTCTATATTTTTCTGCATTTTTTACTTTTCTTACTTTTCACCCATGTTTAGTTTCACATCCCTGCTGAATTTCATTTGAGTAGGGTCTTTTTCATTAATTACACAAGTTTTATTAAGCTACTTGTTTTTTTGTTAAGTTGGCTGAGAAGGACTATTGCAGTACAAAATGATGCAACTTACCATCTTTTGCTGATGGTAAATTGTGTAGGTTGTTGAGAGCAAGTCATGCAAAGTAAAGAAAAATGTATATAGTGCATCTTGGAGCTTCATCTAAAAAATGCCTCTGAGCCACTGAATGCCATTTTTAATCACCCAAATCACTGCATTAACTCTGAAGAATATTGTTTGTAGATTTGTATGAATCCATGTAAACAGGTTCAGTGACACATCTTGTAATGAGATCCCCTTTTTCTTGTGTAAAAAACTTTTCAATTTGGAATTTTATTTGTTACATTTCAAACATGAATCAAATATGATTACAGCCCCTGCTTTTACTTCCTAATTATGATTTGACACATGGTAAATTGTCATCTTACTTCACACTTTCCTAGCTCCATTTGTAAAGCCATCCATCCAAGCTGACAGCTTAGCTCAGGCTCAGAGAGAGCTATCATCTACCTGTCACAGCAGGCTGGTGCTGAGGAGCTCCTCCTGCAGTCCTCTCATTCAACAAACAAAACTAATGGTTTTCGGATCTGAAGGCAATCATATGTCAGTTTAGACATATAATGTGCCCAGTTGTCTAGCTTATTTCCACTCTGTTGGAGATGAATTATAACAAAATTCTTCTTAAAGGTAGTCTGTGTATTCTTCTCAAAACTGATCATTTCCCCCACTATGCAGTTTTTGAACTCATCTTGAGATTAAAAACTCAGTTATGTATTTGAATTCATCTTATTTGGAAACAAAGTTTCAGATAACCAAACACTCACAGTGGCAGTGAATCTGTAAACCTCACATGCGGTTTGGTACACATCATAACTCCAGACAGCAGGGCATTTGGTCAAAATAATGTCTCTTTACTGTTTAGGCCAGTGTTTTTCAACCACTGTGCCATGGCACACTAGTATGCCTTGAGAGATGGTCAGGTGTGCCGTGGGAAATTTTCTACTTCCTAAAAAACTGGTCTAAAAAACATGTTGTGAAGACAAATTAATTGATATATGCAAATAATAGGCCAAATAATATTTGATTTCCGTTCAAGAAACTTTGACAATATATGTATAACTAATAAAGGTTAAAGAGTTTAATGTGGAACATTGTATGTTGTGCCTTGTCATTTTTCAATGGAAAAAAATGTACCTTGGCACCAAAAAAGTTGAAAA
>JBBBVT010000015.1:10427802-10440605 GCA_037177035.1 Craterocephalus eyresii
TCAAAACGAAAAACTCCCGATATCTCCGGCTACATGATGAACATCAAGAAAGTGTTCCAGGGTGTTATTCAGCATGACGGTGAGTACAAAATGAAGGCACATCATTCGGAGGGCGGAGTATTCCTTTAAGTGATGTGCGTTTTCTCCACGGCACCCCTGTGCTCTAACCTCCTGACCCTGCGTGTAAACAGAGTACCACTTCTTCCCCCATCCTTTACCCTTACACCACCGTCCCCTAGCTTTCACGACCAAATAAGGAAGATTGTGCCGCTGAAAGTCAGCAACTCGGTCAGCCAGCCCACTGCGGAGGCCATTAACGAGCCAGCAAGCCGGTGAAGAGGTTGGTAGAAAAACCACCTCTGGCATCACTCATCACTTCTTGCCTCTTTGACTCAACCTGCTTCTCCATGATGTAGACATGCACATGCACTCACACTATATTCACAAACACTCAGGGAGAAGCACGCAGTCACGCACTTGGCACTACGTGCACACTGACCTGAAAGCATCAAAGCCACTTGGATACAGTATACTGTCCAATGACAGGCTTTGAAATGAGTTCGAACACACACAGTGAAAGAAATACATGTAGAGAACACACACACACAAAATCACTTAGTGTGGATAGAAAAGAATATTCATGGGACACCACACATCCATGCAACATGCGCACAAAGTAATGATATATTCCTACACAAAAACAGCCCTACTCAGAGCATAAATTATACACTGGGTGGTTTCTGCAAAGACTCTAAACAATGAAAGAAATGTTTCAAACTTTGATGAAAGATTTATTTGATGCTATACCATTACACGTACTTAGCTGACAGTAAAGTGCTTATTTTATGCTCCAACAAGCTAGCACAACAACATTTAACACATCGTGGCTTCTGGATGGCTGTAAGAGTTTGGCATCTTTTTTGTTCATTCCAGGTCATTTAGACCAAATTACATTAATTACCTGAAAGCCATTTTTAAAATAATTATCACTATTATCATTTTCCTGTAAATCACAGGCATTTTTCCTGGTCTTGAGTAAAATACTCCACGCTTAGTTTACGACTGTGGAACTGGCTATTAATTGTATTAAATTATTGTTTTTGTCCAACTGAAACCAGACCTTTTAGTCTGGCTAAATCTGATTGAATTACCTCTGCTTGTGTTTGTTTGATTGGACTAAAACTGATAAGTGGTGTTTTTTATATCTCCCCCTTAGTTCATGTACCATGGTTGAACTCAGGCTTAGCAAGTGTGTAGAGGCAGAAACCAGCAACAACAGAGAATGATCACGAGGGATAGAATGTTTCTCATTGAAAAGAAAGGAAAAGAGAAAAGAAAAGAGATAACAAAAAAGAAAAGACAAGAAAAGAAAAAGAAAAAGACAGTCTAGAACTACCTGTATTTGTGACTTTACTAACCAGATTGTGTTTCACTTGTTTTGATCCAAGATGTGGCAGCTCAACTACCTCAAAAGGGTGAATGTCACTGCCTTTCATGTAGATTCACATCACTGAGACAATGTGATAAACATGTAGCTCAAATAAACTCTCCTTCTTCAGTGTGTTAGCTGAGTAAAGGAGAGTTGAAACACTTATTTAGAAAGAACTGGCTAAAAGAAATGTATCAAACATGATGGAAAATATAGGACAGGAGATATAGAATGTGTGTTGTTAGGTTTTTTTAATTTTATTGTGTTAGTGTATTGAAATAATCTTTCCATGACCATGCTTGAAGCCTAAATGCAGAAAAGCACAGATTAATTCCCCAAATGCAACTTGAAAATCATTGCATTCCCATCCCTGCTCCTCCCAGTGCACCTATCGGGCTCCTATCTCCACGCTACAACTCTCGACTATTTCAGTACTCACTTGTGTATCAAGGTAATGAATTCATAATCTCTCTCAAGCTCTTTGTAGATCTCTATCATGGTGGGAGATAAGGGTAAGCATCATTGCACTCTAATAGCCGTCAGTATGTCTCTGTTCCTGCTAGCTGTGTGTACATTTGTGAGTACAGTGTATGTGTGTTAATAAAACTACCCATTGCCACAAACCCTGTGGGACGCTGTCCTCCATTTTGGCTTCCAGGAATGAAAAAAAAAAGACTCTTGCCCAGAGCACCATCACTTATCAGCAAACTGTTGAAGCTACAAGGCAGCAAATGTCTCTCAGAGACAAGAGCATTTAACACTGAGCTCTGGGCCACTTCCTCTCTTTCTTCCAGTATCTTGTGCACACTGAAAAAAAAAAAAAACCCTAACACTTTCAAACCTTGCTGACAAACAATCACAGGGAAAGTAAATATCCAAGAGGGTGAGAGCGTCTTAGAGTAACTAAACTTGTGTCAAGGGGTGGCTCTCGAGGCGAGGCTTGCGCGTGCGCGCGTTTTTAATTGTGTTTTCAGTGGGGTGATGAAATGTCCTCCATCTGAGCACAAGCTGGCAGTAAGTGGGCTGTCGCCTCCAGGGACAGAGTGAGCGATGGCTCGCTGCTATCGGAGGTGATTGTGCCTCAACCCTAAGGGTGACAAAGATGAACGAAAGGGAGCAGGAAGACAATGCAGACAGAAGCGCAGTTCTTTTTATAGTCTCTCTTCAGTTTTAAAACGGGATGGGGGCAAGGAAAAGTTGTTGGCACGCATGAAAACCTAGACAGGCTAAACTTGAGCAGAGTTAATATATATCTTTTAGGATTTGGGTGGCCGACTTCCTTAAAATGCATCTTTTGGGTCACAGGTGCTCTCAATTTTACAAGAGTGATAAGCAGATGCCATGGTTGAATCACCTTTGCCTGGAAGCATAGCAGCAGACAGAAGGAAGCCAGTAGTTTCAACAAGCTTCACTGGTTGTTTGGGGCATCTTCACACGCTACGCGCTGTTAGGAGATTCACTTACAAGGCGTAAACGATTAAACGCTCTCCCTGGAGCCTTCGCCACATCTTCCGCTCACTGAATTTACATGGCATTTATGAACACTCACAAGGAAAACAAAAAGTGGACAGGGAGAGCAGGGGAAGAGAGCTCCTAGAGTGGAGGAGTCTCATTATTCTGTTATGGATTGCACACGTCAGGCAGTAAGTGTTCTTTTTATCCATCCAAAGTACAAGCCTCAGCCACCGAGCCCATTTCCCTGACCGAGTGAAATTTACCATGTTAAGGCTCACGGCATCAGGGGAATGGTGGTGAGAGCTCTGGGTTGCTGCAAAGATTTAACGCTTTGATTAAATAAGGAACTGTAGTGTGAATAAGAGGCCAAGGGAGAAATCCACGCAACATAAGCAGATGTTTTTTTACTCACTCATAAATTGATTAGACCCTCACCCACCCACATACACACCTTTCACAGCTCTTTATGGTGTGCTACATGTCACACAGGGCTTTAAACAAAGAGCAGAAAGGGGGCAGTGGAGGTTTGCTTGTAGCTCAGCATGGCTTTCTGCCAAAACTCAGCAAGATGGGTCTTTTTAAAAGGGCTTGTTCCCATCCATTAATGCCACAGAACCAGAAAAGTTCACACAAAATATATTGCGCCTCTCCTTGCAGTTGGACGGAATAAGCCCTTTATTTGATGCACTGTGCCTCAAAAATTGTAGTACCCTCCAAAGAATGCTTAATTCTTTCATTTCCTTCAGGTTTCCATCATACACCTTGGTACTTAATGCTTTGAGAAAGTGCTTTGACTCAGCCAGCCACAGACATTTTTCAGCTGAACAGTTGTAGCTGGGCAAAGGGACAAAGTTAGTTTTCTGCTCCGAGACTATATTGTAAATCTGACAAAAGCCAGTCACTTTTACAACCTGCTGAGCAAGGATGCATTTGGAATTAATTTACGGTCTCATTCTTAAGAAACGGACTCCGGTTAGCTGTAAATGCTGCATGTTGACCAGCTGTGTGACTGTGGGTTGGTTGGTTGGTGTGTCTGCAGTATGTGTCCAGCCTCCTGGTGGACATAGTGGAAACCAGCTATTAGCACCAACAGTCAAATTCCACCAGCCAATCAGAACCGGTCTTTCAGGAACACTGCTGTGAATGGATGAAATCATATTTAAATTCATTTTAACATACAAAACCTGAAAAAAGCTGTGAATAGAGAGGTTGCAGAGTATCATTGAGGCAAATTAATAAACTAATAACTTAATTTGCATTCTGCTGTTTTGTTATAGTTTCATTTGTGTGTAGCTACTCCACTAAAAGAAGTTTAATTCAAAATGTTATTCTATAATAATAATGATAATAATAATAATAAAGGTTTTACTGTGATTTTTAAATAAATTGTTATTCCATCCTGCAATCAAGGCAGGGTATACCTAAAATGAGGAACTTAAAATGCTGCTGTGGCTTCACTATATTTACAGTTCCTCTTGACTTCCTCTAACATTAGGGCAGTTCAAAGCCTACATATAAAACTGGAAACTAAAATAACTTAACAATTAGGTTGGTCACAGTTTTTTTCTCTCTTCATTCTGCTTCTTCAGAACAGATTTATTAAGTGACAAATCAGCCACAGAAAGTTGTTTCTTTGCAAAGCCCATTGTGTTGTGACATACGACTAAACGTACTTGAACGCATCAAGCCTTGGGATGTAGGCCTACAATCGAGGAGAAGTCAAGAGACGAAGTTTATGAGGCGGCATTGAACGCAGCACAAGGCTCCGTATTTTTTCTCTCTCCCAGCTTTAAAGGGGAGGGAGAAGGGGGGGGGGGGGTATTTGACTCCTGTCTCCCCACCCCCAGCTCGTACGAGGTGGATTTAGAAAGAAAGGAATCCAACCCTGGTACGCGGAGATAACGAGAGACACCAATAAAGAGATCCACATTTGGAGATCCGCGTGCGACGGTGTCGCGCACGGATTAATATAGGGTATTTTATTTTTCTTTCTCTCAGGAGATTTTGGCTTGGAGTGTCTGATCTCTTTGGGGAAAGGAACACAAACTCACCGAGAATAATAGAAGTATTTTAAACTCGGTCTCTCTTTTAAGAAGTGATTCCCTGGCGCAGGAGAAAGTGGAATATAACGTTTTTTTCTGCAAACGAGGATGCAGCGCAACTGTGTTTTCTTCATTTTCCTTTGGGGGAATTGACCACGGCTACACAGAATAGGCTACGGATTTTAAAGCTGTGCCCCACAAAGCCAACTAGGGGGTAGTCGCAGAAATACTTTTCTCACGCGGGTGAAGTAAGTGACTTCCAATTTTTTTCTTGAATGCCTGTTTAGATGACCGATTAAAGACAGTTAAAACTCCCTCAAAGTGCTAAGGGTGTTTGTATAGATATAGGATTCATTTATGGGAATATACTCTTCCTACTCTTTCTCTGTGTGCTTATGTTTTCATGGTAGGTTCACCATAATTTCAGCCACGCTTTACGTGCATTTCCTAACAACTATGGCAATGAATGATTTAGTTTTCGTACTGATCATGGATTTCACTACTGTTGTTTACTGAACGTTAGCCATAAATAGCCTAATGCTGTCATTATTTCACACACAAAAAAAAACTAAGGAGACAGGCAAGTAAGTTATATTATGTATTCAAAGGTTAAGCATGCATAAGTACCGAGCTGAAGCTTACAATTACTTGTTCATCAAATATAAAGATCTGGAGACTTGTTTCAGCCCATGGCTGGACCACAGATGCTGTGTTTACATGCTAGAAAATGTGCAGATGTGTTGTGGTGCAACTGAGGCATTTATTGCTCCTTACTTAGGTTATTTTGTTGTTGTACAGTAAGTAGTTCCTTCAGTTTGTTCAACACAAAGAAGAAGAAGCTCTTTGCCCCCCCCCCCCATTAAAAAAAACTTATTGTTACTTAATCCTCAGCCTGAAGAGTAACTTATATCTTATTGTGTATGTAAGTTTATGCAGCTCCAGGCAATAAATTAAGTGAGTTGCAACGATCTTAATTTTATTTCACTAGTTAAGGATTGGCTTTCCCCTGGCAGCCGAAACCTCAACAGCAACTGAACCTCTAAAAAAGAGTTACTTGAAGTTCAAATAACATTTTGTTATTTATAGTTGTAGAGAAAAGGCTAAAGAGCCTGACATTTAGTGGTCCAGAGCCCTGTCAACTCCCCCCCCAAAACTAAATAGTATCAATCAGAGATAAGATGTAGCTATAACTTCTGTTCTTTTTGTGCACAAATTGTACCACGCTGTGAACATTTCCATCAATGATTAAATATCAAGTTTTACCTATTTTGGATCTCTAACTCATCAGTCTTGTATACGTGTATTTAATCAGGCTGCTGCCTTGTATAAATAAGCCCATTTGTCTTATGATGAGAATCACATGTTGATTGTCAGTAGCGAGGAGGAGTCTTGTCCTTCAGAGTAATTGGACAACACCTAAACCAAGAGGCTTCATGTCAAGTGTGTTTTGGGTTCTTAATGCGTCTTTAATTGAACAATTTATCACCTCTGATCACTGTCAAACAACTGGCCAAGAAAGACAAAAAGGAATGAAAAAGCCAGGGACAAGCTGCCGGGCAGTCAGCTTAGTGTTACCGGTGTGACTGTTACAGCGGCATAAGGAAAAAGTGTGCTCAAGTTGACTTATTTATTTATGTCTGTAGAAATACATTTTTTCTCTGACAGGCAAATTTGTAACCTATGCTAATGGATAGTGGGGGAAGAAGGTGGCATTGAAAACATTACCTCTTCGAATGCTTGGAATATTGAACCAAACTTGTGTTTTTTCTGTTTTTTGAGGAGAGGCTAATTGAATTGTGCCCCGGATATGATTCCTCATTTTCAAGTATGAGGACTGGGAGAAATGTCTTCCATTTGGGTTTCAAAATTCATTTCCTTTGCAATTACTACTCCAGTTGTTTTCCTTTCATTTTCCTTATCTCAACAATAAGGTGTATGCTCTCCATTTTATTTTTTGACAGGAGAAGAGGGGATTAAAGTATGCTGCAGGCGTAACAGTTTGACTGATATATATATTCACTTATGCTTTTCCTTTAACTTGTCTTTCTGACTTTCTAAAATAGCTTTTATGCTATTGAGTTTTTAAATATCAAGCACATTGTTGACATTTTGACATACAGCTACTTAAAGCTATTGTATAACAGATTTCTATGCACAAGCAAAGCTCTTGTTTCTTAAAGTGTTTTTTGTTATTTAAATCTTTACAGATGGCACATCAAAACTAAATCTGACAAGTAGCAAAACATTTTCAAGTGCCATTAGCAGATCTTTGCCATTTAAGAATGCCACACAGTCTTTCTGAATTAGTGAGTGCAGGTTTATTGATGTACTTTAACAAAAATGCTCAATTTTCTAAAATCTGTTTATTAGTTTTACTCATTTCAATCACAGTGCGTTTCTATTTTATTTCATAGGTATCCAAACAAAAGTTCCAAATTACACTCATCAAATCATTAATCAACATATAACCCCCCATTTTGATGGTATCAAGTGCTTTGCAATTAGTCACATTGTACTTGATGTAGAAGCACAGTTAATAATAGCTGTGCTGATGTGACTTTCGTGGTTAAAGGAAGAAATATTCGCTTTGCACAGGCACTGTTGCACTCACAGCTAATTGTGTTTATTCATTTTAATTTGCTCCGAGTGCTAAATCAGTGCTCTTCCGGCGACATGAGGTGCAATTAGTTTGGCTGTGGGAACAGGAGGAAGTGTGCCTTGAGAGGTGTCCCCTCCTCTTCTTGTTGATTTCTGGTACAGCCATTCCTTGACATTCATATTTCTTTTTTCTTCATATTTTTCCACATGTTAACAGCCTCAGATATTGCTGTCAATGTGAGCATAATGGAAAGTTTGTGCTACCAGGATAACTTCCCCTCCATCCTCTCCTGTGTAACACAATGGGTGTAGGAATGTTCAAGATTAATGGTTCATTGTTGTTTTCAAGTTTGATCAATATGGAAAAGAGTAAATGGCACAACACCAGAAATTACCCGGTAGCTCCACCAGGTGGAGCCTATAATTATTTAACAAAAGTAAAATTGTTTATTTTTTTATCCATTTAGTTTTTCCTGCAATGGTTATACAAACGAGATAATTTCATGTTGTATGCTGTCTGGAGTACGAAAAAGGCACCTGCCTTGAGATTGTAGGGTTTAGCTTGCAATTGGAGGCATATACTAATGCTAGACTAAGATTTTCAATAGGTAACTCCAACTAGATGCTTATTATCCTGCAGAGAGCAGCTGTGGCCAGTAATGCTGATAATGAACTGCAGAGGATTCTGTCTCTACTTCAGTAAAGAAGTAACTCCATCATGGATCACATGATTATTGTATAATAAACCTGACGTGACTGTTGTGAGGAGTTTGGGAGGCATTGCTGAGCATAACAAGTTATGTAAGTTTTGATGAAAAACTTTGTCACTCAGTTCAAATTTCAGTTTGGCTAAAACGTACTATCTAATGTAAGCAAGCAGATTTTGAAACAGAAATAAGAGACTAAAAATGTTTTTGAATGATAAACTGTTTTAGATTAGATTTTCTTCTCAAGGCTGAGTTCAATTTCAAAATGTCTATTTCTAGCCCGCTACATCATTTAAAAAACCTGCAAGGCACCAGTGCCTCTCATTTGAATGTGCACCTTCAGTGTACACTTTCACTTTAAGTCAGTAGGCCTATGTTAAGGCACATTGTATGCAAGTGTCATAACTTCTGTACTTGGATTACCACAATTTGTCAAGTACACTTAGGAAAAATAGAACATTTAAAACATAATAATTATAAAACGCTCTGTGGCTGATTTGTCATTTCTACTCTGTAGGCCTAGTACATACTCTCCCCAGCTCCAGAGGGTAAAACATGGGACCGGGCAGGTGGCAAAAGAGTTACAGACTGCACACTTGGGTATTTGTGCTGGTTGTTGTGGTTGTTCAGTTCTCATTTGAACTTGGTGGGAAGGAAGAAATAGCCATGACCCTTTTGGCAGCACCCAAAAGCCATATTTACACACTGCTTCTCCCGAAATCTAAAGGTCAGCACTCTTAGATAAGGAAGCAGTGGTTTTGATGCGAGATGACACAGGTTGTGAAACAGAGTTCAGATAAGGCAAGGCTGTGATAAAGCGAGTGAACTCAACAGGATTGATCCATAACTGGCTGAGTTCTTGCGTCTTGGTCTGCTGTCAGCTTGCTTTTAAAGTTTTTTGCAGCTTTGTATGCCCCTTTTTGCTTTCTACATTTGTCCCTCTTGAACACACTTTACCTCAATTGTTTTTTTTTCTTTTCCCTTTTCTTCCTTTCTTGCAAGTTTTATTTAGAGAGCATTCATTCATGTATTAGAGGTTAGTCTCATCCACAAAAATCTACTAATCCCCGCCAGACTATCTGGTAAGTCTTTTGGGAATTCATCCAGACAGTCTCCCCAAGCCTCCTGTATATTCCCTTGGTACCTCCAGGTTTGCGTCAGCTCCCTCTGAAGTGACAGTAATCTGCTTTTGCAGAAGCATAGGAGGGGACCCCCTTCACTCTCTTGCCTTAAGGTTTAACACAGTTGAAGAAACAGTGTTTAGTTTGTTAAAGCACAGCTAGAGGAAACTACCAGACATAGAGCATTCACACAAATGTCAATCCATTCCCCTCTCCCTCTGGCCCTGATCCCATCCTCTTTATGAATATGGAGTTGATGTGAACTGGTGTTTCATGGTGAGAAGTAATTAACACCCAGTCTGGGACTGACATCAAATGGGCGTGTCTGGTCCTGTCTGTCTGCATCTCCTATGGGCATCTTGTGACGCCTGCCGTTGGGCTGTACTTATGTTCAGTGTGATTACCAGCTGGCTTCCCACAAACTGCTGTGCAGAGGTTCCCCTTGGGGCACCTTCTTCTCCTCTTTGCAAACTAGGTGTGGCAGGAAGGGCTTCCCTGTGCCATGGATTTATGACCTCTGTGGGGTTGAAATGAGCTTAATGCACACACATGATTGTGGGAGGGGGAGTTGCTGTGTTGAGGATCCCATTCTTGAGTGAAAGCTTCAAACAGGTTGCATTTATCTCATTTAAACCCTACTTGTTTTGGACTGTTGCACACCAGGCTGGTGAGCCATCTGTGTGAAAAGAACATCTGAAGTGGATTGAAGGTTTTCAGAAACATTTCTTGTCTTTGTTTACACTTCACAATAAAGGTTAAAGTTTTTAACCTTTGAGTAATCCTGTGTATGAAAACAGCTTTTGCTTTCACAGTCTGCGTTATGATTAAGGCATAAATGCTTTGATTTAAACTGGTGCCTGAGATCAGTTTACCCTTGCTTGCATAGCCCATGCAATGAACTTGGCCCAAGGTATTTTTGATAATCCTCATGACTTTTCATATTTTGGTAATGTGGAATAAAAATAAACTAATGTTTCATGTTTTACATCACTATCCAAATTGTCAAGACAACCAACTCATTGATGGCTTGAAAAAGAAGATAAAAAAGGGAAATAGGCAGAGAAAATGACATTTCCCAGCATTCAGCATCATCTTTTGAATAGTTACTAAAATTAGTGCTTCTGACACCAGTAATTTCTTAGTTAAGCGCTTTTTGCCAGGGCAGACTACGGTTGTATTCTGTTTGGTGCATACTGTACAGCATTGTGTTGCTCCGTTCAGACTAAGTCTGGAAATGCCATGTCTTGCAGAAATAGTGTAAAGGACCAAAGATTAGTATATTTTCTTGCTGTTATTCTGCATCTTCTCTTCCTCATGCTGCTCAACATAACTCAGAAACTCAGAAGTGAAGTTGACATCAGTGAAACATACACACTGTTTGTCTGCAGTGGTGCATCTTAGAGCACTTTGGCAGCTGAAATAGGATCAAAATTTTAACCGACTCCAAGCACGTACTCTTTCCTGGTTAAATTGTGATTAGGGGAGTGATTGGGTTTCTATGTGTATATGTGCCAAATGCTGGTAATCCAATGGTGTTGAATGTGCACACATAAACCCCGCAACATGGCTGGGCAGCACCCATCTGTGTCCTTACCCCCACCATCACCCCGTCCTTTTGTTCCTGCTCTGTCCATACATGCACATGCTCACCCAAACTTTGGGGACATCTGGCGTGGTGGTGGCCAACAGGGGAGGTAAGCTTTTGCAGAAAAAAAAAGGAGGGGAAAAGGGGGGAGGCACACTCAGCTGCCCTGAGGGGTGGGGGGGTGTTTTGCGAGATGGTGGTCACAGCCAAACATGTGTAATCAGGATAACGGGGGTTATGGTCATAGAGCAGAGAGAGGGAAGTGGGTTAGCTAAAGAGGAGTAGGCAGATAATTGATGGATGGAAGTAATTGAGTGTAATGCAAGCACGGAAACACGGGCCGCTGGGAAAGAGTGAGATTGTCTGGGAGAACGAGGGAGCGGGTGAATAGTAGTCATGAAAGGAGAGGGATAAAGAGAAGAGTGAGAATAATGAAAGGAGGGAGTGTTCAAACAGGGTAGAGAGAAATGGGAAAAATCGGGAGAGGGGGAGGCTGCAAGAGATGGGGAAAGGGAGGGGGCTGCTGTTATGTTGCATCACTCAGCGCTAGCTGGGGTTAAGAAGGAGTAACTACCTGCCTGTCAGACTGATTGTTCATCCCTATGCATCAGGGGATACATGTCCTGGTTTATGAGAAATGGCGTAGAAACACTATGTGGGCCACTTAAACACAGAAAATGGCCTCCTGCGCATCTCTGGGAATACAAGCTGTACTGCCATGTTGGTCTTTCTGAGCTGCTGATTTCTTTATGCACATGATGCCATCCCCCCTTGTTATGCAAGACGGTTGTTATTACAGTAGTTGTTCTAATTTCATCAGCTCTGTTGGCAATCTTGCTGATTTAAATAATTCAAATTACTGACTCCCGTATCACAAAACAAGCCCCTACATCGTAAGGCTCAATAATAAGACTTCCTCAGCCATTACTACCTCAGCAGCCTTTTCAAACAGCACACTGCCTCATCTTTCAGTTAAATGGAAACAAAGCCAATGTGCTCCAGTCTGGATACACAAATTACAGCGTACCAGTGGCGCATAAAAGAGCCTAGGAAGAGAAAAGGCACCAGAGGCAAAATGCATTGAGTTTCCTCTCACTGTCTCTGTGCACAACACAAGCTTGTCTCCCAGACGGGGTAGAAAGGTTTGTGAAGCGCATCGCGGTGAAGAGAGTAAAACCTCTCCCAGCCCCTGGGAAGATAGAAGGTGACATTTGTATGTAAATGGAGACAGGCACTCTCCACTGTATCCCAGCTGACAGGAAACAGAGTGGCCAACATGGCATTTCTTTTCCATTTTTAGAGGTTTAAGATTTTGTTGAGTCTTTTTATTATGGGGAAATTAATGTAAAAATAATGTTTGTGTTTATAAGAAAAATGCCTATGTGTATTTATCATGCTCATACATGCACACACCAAGCCGAGTTATGTAACTGGCTTTAAAGAAACTGACCACTCATTATAGATGCACAACCCAAACTACACACAATGGTATTGTGTGAATTGCTAATGAACGGACAAAAATGATCAGTCTTTCAATGATTTTAGTCAACGTTATTCTGTTGAAATGTGCCATGCTTGGTTGGTTTAGGAGGCACTGATTTCTGAGATAAATGATGATAATGATCATTTATGATGTGTTGAAGAATAGAAAACATAATCCTAGCAATTCTGATATGGCTGTAGCACCTGCTGTGGCTGGACTCCTGATTAACTCCTAAGTCTCCATGTCTGAAGATAATTTTGATTAAAGAGTGATTGAGGCTCAGGGAAGAAAGACAACATGGCAATCAGAGGAGGGGGGGGGGGGGGGGGGGGGGGGGGGGGGGGGGGGGGGGGGGGGGGGGGGAGGAGGGGGGGGGTGGGTGG
>JBBBVT010000015.1:10453066-10468360 GCA_037177035.1 Craterocephalus eyresii
CGTCGGTATGGGGTGTGGCTCTCCAAATTCATGGACCTGCACACACACACACACACACACACACACACACACACACACACACATGCATGAATACTTTACAGTGCACTATATTTTGACTGTATGAATAGGCTCACACAGATGTTCACTGTTTATATTGCCTTCATCAGCTTCTATTCAACCCTCCCTCTGAGCTGCTGAACTAAGTGCACACATACACACACTGACACACACACTGCTATTCTTAGACACAGTGCAGTGATGAAGCAAAGAGTGTAGTAACAGATTATATTGCTTTCCTTTTAATTAAGGGAAAGAAAAAGCAACTTATTTTGCTGTTCTAAGGCTGTCCTCTCCTTCCTTCATCCTGTCTAGCTGGATATAATCTGGATATAATAATCATCCTGTAAGCTGATATGAGAGGGGTGTTCCAAAATGAGGCCCGAATGCTTCGCCTCACCTGCTCTGGAAAACGGCTAAGGGCAACAGAGAAAACATTGGAATCAGCATTCTTTTACGCAACACATTCTTCAAAAAATTGATTCCCTGACTTTAAACTGTAACTGCCCTGTTCATCAGTCGTGGCTTTTTTTTCAGAAGAAACCATTTAGATGTGGCAGAGCGCAGGATTCAGGCGGTGTAGATGCCAGTTTATGTTGCCTGTAATTTAGGATTTAGCCAAAAGATTAGGCGCTTCTGTGAAATACAGGACAGAATGGTGGGTGATAATCAAAAAGAAGATCCTTCTGTTGCAAAGTGTAAAGGTATCACCATGGTGGGTTGGCCTTCATGCTAAAATGAAGGCATGTTTCCAACAATGGATTTATCTCTCTTTATTTTCTGTCTGCTGCAACTTAGACATTGTAAAAAATCGACACTTCTTTTCTCCTTTTTTTCATTCTTTTTTTTAAAGTTTCTTCTCTTCATGGTGAACCTGTTGTGGTTATTCCCTCTCGCGTTGTTGACATTCAAACTCTGCACAGCTAAAGCTGGAGCTGCTGGCTTATAGGAGGACCTCATGCAAACTTGAATCTGTAACCTTCATGTCGGTGAAATTGGCATAATTGAGCAACGTGCTCGGGCTGAGAGCTGCTTCTGAGTCGCCGCTACTTGTTTCCGTGTGTGTCCAGTTTTTTTTAGTTAGTTTTCTTTCTTTTTATTACCTGTATGTCCACAGCTCAACAACACTAAACTAATAAAGAGATGTGTGTTTTGAGTGTTCTGAATTTCAATGAGCCTCAGATGCGTGCGGAAAAGTGGGGGTAGGTAAAATCGATTTGCAGCTGAGCAAAAACAGATGCTTGAGAGCTAGTGAGAAGGCACACATGCACAGGAGAATATGCCAGCACATCACAATCACACACAGACTTACCCAGGCTACTCATACACTCTTGTATTCAGGAGGAAGGTTAATTGAAGGTTATAACTGGGGAGCTGCAGATGAGAGGCTTTCAACGTTAACGTGCGTGTGCCTGTTATTCACCTCTTTTGGTTGCCCCGACCTCCCCCCACCCCTCTCTCTCTCTCTCTGTCCTCATCCAGAACCCAGTCAAAATGTGCAGCCATGCAGATACCTACAATCTCATTAATTCAACCCATCGGCTATACTGCAGTGCTAGCTCTCTTCCCGTCTCCTTCTTCTCCTTCCATATGCAAACACTTCCTCTAAAAGGTTAATATAATCTGCCACTGCTGAGGTTAACTATCTGTGGATACAGCCTAAGAAATGATGTGTCAACACTTACACCTGCTTTGTGTTTTGCCTAACTGTATTTATTAGTCTAATATCTGTATTCGGAGGATTGCAGCGCTGTGTTTCTGCTCGGTTTTTCAAACACGGCTGATAGCATTAACTGTGCCACTCTAGTGGATATTGATTTAAGATCTAATGAGAAACATTTGTCAAGTGCTGTGACAAAACAAAAAAGAAAAACAAGGTAAAGAGGATGGATCGGCCGGAAATCTAAGCAGTGAATTTATGTAATTTATTGAAACGACTAGACGGAGCCCTGCAATGTTTATTTGGACTCATTTCATCACAAACTTATGAATTCTGATTTTCCCGCTTTCTATGAAAAGCAGTTTAAACTGAACACAACTTTTTATGTGTTAGTTTTGGTGGTGAGTTATAACCACTAAACATGAGGGGGAGTTTTGTTTAACTTTGAAAGTATGGAAAACTTCAGTTTAACTCTGAGGAATTTGCAACAATATTTTGAATCCTTAAAAGCTCTGGAAAGGCAGACCTGTTGCTGGTCTTGCCCTCTGACTTCGGTGGGGAGTTGATCATTTATAAGGCTTTTGCACAAACAGTCGACGCTGGCATGAGTGGAAATCATGTACTTACTCTGGGTATCATAACGGTAGTCATTCCTTCTGCAGTTGTTTACAGAGCTTATTAAGTCCGTGGAATGTGACGTGTAACCTTGACATTTAGGATGAAGCCTTTTACCAAGTGTTAAGGATTAAGTTTATGTGATGGGATGCTCTTGATGCATGCGTGTATATTTCTGTGAATGTGTTTCCTGCAAGGGTTTGTGTCTGTGTATTGCGGCCAGTGCATGTGTGTTCCCTTCTATCGCCGCTCTCTTGGAGGCTCTCTGCCACACACACTCATTAAAATGTCATCCTAAGAAGGGCCATCTATTCTATCTGTGGAATGCAGTAGGGAGAGAGGGAGAAGCCGTATCATGTTTCTTGAAAACAGAGGGCCTGAGGGTACGAGACATAATGTACTTTTTCCCTCTTTTTTCCATTGTGTGTCTGTGTGTAAGCCCTATTTACTACTTTTTCCTAAAATTACGTGCAATATGGTGCCCAATATTTACATCCCTAGACTGAAGATAACTATATGTAGTGTAGTAACCTGTGATTTAGTCTTCCTTTATATCAAACTTGTTCAGATTTCTACTTGTAGTTTAAAAGTTGTTCAGGGCCAGGGATTTTAGCTAATCTGTTGGGTGTGCTTTAGTAGATTTGTTCCCACATAGTGATTCCATGTTGAGATGGGAAGAATTGGTAATCGGAAGTTTGGACTGTTTCTCCCATAAATTTCTCATGCCATCTAACTGATGGGGAAGACAAGCTTAAGCAAATTGAAAAATGTCACCCACGCTTAGCAAAGTCATTTCCACTCCAAACCATCTGCTCACTGCAATTGCAGTTCTCAATCACAGTGCATGAAAGTAGTCAGAGCAAATGTTGCCACATATTACAAGTAAATGCAAGGAAGTAGAAACTAGGGACAGATCACTTTTAACTTTCAGAAATAATTGATTCTGCTTTAATTGAAACTTTAAGCTAACTTCTGGAAAGAAGTTTTACCAGTGAGCTTACTCCGGTTGGAAGTAGCGTGTGCCACAGATATCTGCAAGATACACAGTAATAAATTCCATATTCTTTTAAGTTTCTTTATACTAAAAATGCTATGTCCAAAATTATTTCATTCAATCCTTTTTTTTTCACAGCTCCAATTTACAACAATAAAATCATATCCAGGCACTTCAAAGAAAAAAGTAAATGAGTTCAGTGTAGTGCTGTCATTATGACGCAGCCTATAAAGCCACATTTATTATAATCATATATATATTCTCCCCATTAGTTAAAATTCATGAGCTGTTTAGCTCATGACGTTAAGCGAGGTACATAAAGTTATTAATGCCTAAACATAAAGTGAAACACAATCCAGCTCTGTTGAGTATTATGCCAACGATGAAGACCAAAGGGGATAAGCCATGAAGACATGGTCACCTACACTGTGAATAACTATCAAACTGAAACACTGAGTGACACTTGGTGATTATAGTGTGTGTGTTTTTTTGTGTGTATGTGTTGATTGGTGTTGTGGGAACATGAATCCTCCTGCTGTGCTGCCACTCTGGCATATTCTAATAAATCTCTTGCTGGATGTTACCTTTGTTTAGCCAAAGATAGAAGATGAATTAAATTCCAAGAACACAATTTCCCACAGAGTGGGGTCTGAAATGTAATACTTTGTGTTTTTAGCCAACAAACTACGGAACTTTGTCAAAACGGTATCATGAGATAAGAGGCTTGTTATGATTGAAGGAGGAAAACGAAAGCAGATAAAGGGATGAAACATGAGTTTCAAAAAGGTTAACAGCACAAAATTGACATTCTGCTATAGTATAGCCCTATGAAATTATGAGTGAGAGTAAGGGGAACCTTAAAATCTTAGTAGTTTTCATAAATATCTCTTCAGTCTTGCCTTCTTTTGCCATCTTCTGGCCCATATTTTGCCATCGGTAAGCAGACATCTGATATTATCTTGTGTCTGACACTTGAGTGTCTTAAAATGTTTTCTGTAATCTCAGGATTAAAATACCCTTGGGCATGCCCTGAGGAATAAGAAAGGCAACAAAGAAAAAGGCTTTTACACATTCATTATTGAATATCACTTTAACACTCGTGTGGGAATATCATTGGAATCTTATTAAAAAACCATGCCTAGATGCAGCTGCTGCAAACTATACTCAGTCCACTACATCATTGTAATGAAATTATGATGAGAACTTCACATCTTAGTGGGTGTTGGCTTACCACTTTCTCTCCTTTTTTCCCCCCATTTCTCTCCCATTTCCCTAAAATCCCTTCATTTCCACAGTAAACAGATGAATAATTTAATTATGATCGATTCGTTCGCTTCAGGCTCAAATGTCAGGATGTCATTTGAGTTCTCCCCCTTCCCTTCACCCTCTGTCCCATCCTACACTCATCCTCAACTGGTTTCAAACAACTGGTTTCCCTCCTCTAAATGAGGAGAGGATGTATTCCTGTCACTGTTTATTGATGGATCACTGTTTGGTTAAAGCTCTGATCTGTTTGTTTCACAGTGGCTTGTTTCTGTGTGCGCGTCTTTGTTCTTGTGTTGGTATGTGTGTGTTTTGCTTGAGCTAAATTTTGATTATACGGGGCATAGAGGTTTTACCAACCCTATCAGATGCTATGGCGTGTGTGTGGTTTTGTGTCTATTCTGACCTGGCACTGTTAGCATTTCTGTGTGAAGACCAGCCACCATGTTGTCGTTTCTTCCTCTTCCTCTTTTCACAGAGGAGTGAAAGCCAGGCACAGAGGGGGTGAACTGAGAGGAAGAAGTAAAGCAAACAAGAAAAATCAGCAGGCAGATGAGCGAGGGAGAGGGAGAGGAGAGGAGGATGAGAGTTGAACGCAGCTGGGGAAATTGGGGGGGGGGGGGGGGGGCTCAAAAGGCAACAAGTGATCGTCAAAGGAATTAGAGGATCACATGCAAAGATGAGGAGTGGATAAATGACAACACTTTGAGAAAATATGACATCTGCCTTTTTTTCAAGAATAAAACTGCATTTTTATTCTTCTGTGACAAAATTCCTTTGTTCTTTCATGCCATCTTGACATTTGCTAAGACAAAGTATTCATATTCATACATACAGTGAAGTACCTGGTCAGTTGATTCTGCCTTTGCTGGCAGTTTGCGGGATTTTTTGTTGACAGGTTGTGAACAACTGTATATCAGTGAAATAGTGTGAATCACATCTCCTTAATGTCCATTTCATGAATGGGACAAACAAAACCCACAGAAAAGGGCCAACACCACTAATCAACAGCATCGGATAACTATAACTACAGTTACCGGTATGTTGCTAAGAATAGACGTCTGTCATCGATCAACTTATTAAGGTAAAAATAAGCCTATGAAAGCAAGAAAACAGAAAGTTGTCATCTGTGTTTGCATGTAGGAAGCCATATAGTTTGTGTTATCTGCTTCAGATAATGAGGAAAGAAGAGGAAGCTGCTTCACATTTCCACGGTTCTGGAAGACAGCAGGCAGCTGCACTCCAGCTCTGATGTTGTCTGTTCCTCACAAATGTGCACACGCAGACAGTCACTGGTGGAAAATTCTGTACAGTTCTGTGGTTGCTGTGGGTTCATTCATCAGCTGACCTGGCTGCTTCGCTGTAATGCCATGGTGACCGAGGCAGCACCTGGGGACCTTGTTAGCGACAAAGATACAAACTGTACAATCATTTAACATCGACACTGATATCTGGAGTACATGAAATTCCCAGAACTCTAAAGATGTTATATTAAATTCAGAATTGTATATCTCTGATATGGGAAATTCCCACAACTTTGTAATGAAAGGGGCGTTGATAAAGACATGATGATCTGCAATTTTATCATCTGCCTTGGCATGATTCTCTGAAATCACAACTCAATTTAAACAGTTTTTTATCTCCAGACGTGTGAGAATATTGAAATATTGCAATGTTATCAGCAAATTCTTTTGCACACAAATTATGTTTTGCAAAGCCACAGTCCTAAACCTTTAGTAGGAGCTTGCTGCAGGGCCTATGTGGGTTTGTCTTGTTGACTCTCCATCCTCTTTTGTGTCATTGTCTCTAAATTAGCTCAGAAGCTTTACTTCTGTCATGACAGCGAACACTGGCTCGGAAAAAGGGATGAAAACGCATCAGAATACTGATTAAATTTGTAGTGCCTGCTAAGCTGCTTTCCCGTGTGTGCGTATACAATGATGCATACACATCGGTACGTATTTTTGTATTGCATTACTGCACCTGATCGTAAAAGCTACGCTAAAGCACACTTAGACACGCGCTCGAACACATCCAGACAACACACACTCATAGATTACGTGTGGAGTTGTTGGAGAAGACAGAGGAGGGACGGTCGACCAGATGGAGCAGCCCGCTTCTTGCTGAGCGAGCTTGACGACAGCTGAATAGCTTGAGGTGCACTGAAGTGGTGAGCCACTTACAAACACAAACACAGTCATACTGTAAACACATATGTATTGAACTACTACCTCATACATTCAGGGTTCTCCTGTGAATATAGACAAAGGGATCAAACACGCTCGAACTGAATAACAGTCATCTACCTCTAACTGATAGTCAAGCCTTATTCATGCACAATAAATAATCTACAGTATTACTATCAGTAACGTCCTACCAGCTTTTTGTCTAATCTAAAGCCTATTAATAGCCATCTCTTCATTTGTACCTTTTTCTCTCTTCCCTTTTTCCTCTCTTCCTTCAAATCATGACTCTCAAGTCAGCCTATTCCCTTAGCTGTGATTAGGGGCTTTGGACTCCAGCCTGCATGTATTTCAAGGCCGGGAGGCTTTGCAAAAAAAAACAAAAAACAGCCATTTTTTTCAATCCAATAAAGAAAGGCGAATGAGGGTGATCCAGAAATGCAAAGAGAGCAAGCGAACGGGTTATACACTACTCTTATGGTAAATAACCAAAACAAAAGGAAATATAAAAAGCCAGGGGAAAAAAAGGGCCTCCCAGTTGAATGAGAGCCAGCACTCTGCCAGACGCCAAGAAGATGAGCAGCTTGGTGGTACAGCAGCCTGGCTTGGATGGCTTTTTTTTTTATGCTTTCACTCTTTTTTTTTTCTTTTTAAATCTTTTGTTGAAGCTCCATGATATCTCCCCCCATTACATTTCTACTTCTGCCTCCTGATGTTTTGATTTTGTTCTGTTGATAAGTCCTTTGAGGCATGCTGCCACTTTGTGGAAAGCTTTCATATTTTAGTATAGAAGATTGAAACAGTGCATGTTTTCATTCCACCTTTCACATGACCCTGCAGGAATTGATTTCACAGTGTTTCTGACTTGGTCGAAGGGGCACACAGTGGGTTTAACATGTTTAAGCACATTTTCCACCAAATCATTTCATCACTAGCTTGTTTTGAAAACCTGGAAGAATTCAGGAAAAAGGCCGCTTGCCTTTTTGTGCTGGAACGAGTTACTCTTTCCTAAAACTCGTTGGTACTCATTGCTGAGAAAGTGCACCATCTTCATTAAAACATTAGTGTGAACTCCATTTAAGTCTGCATCAGTGGAATATTTGGGTCATAAGGAAGCATCCATATGACTTTTCACCTCACAGTTTAACCCCCCTGATAGCTCTCTCAGAGAATTTGTAAGATGAAAAGGATGCTGGAAGATTTGGAGAAAAAAGGGGTTTGCCAGTGGCTAGACTCTGTTAGTTCATGACAAATCTCTTTCAGACAAGAAAGAGAGAGTAGAGCATCGCTCTGATCACTAACTTCAGCATGAATCCCAGACTGAGCCTGGTTATGGATGTAAAGCTATGGTCGAAAAAGCAAGGAAAGTCTATTTGCGTAGCACATTTTCAGGTTCAAGACCATCTAACATACTTTACATAAAACATTAAAAGCATTACAGATGAAAAAAAAACAAGCTGGAATTACGATAAAATCATTTAAACACAAAAAATACAAATCACAGGTGCACAACCCTGAATAGGATGAATGTTTGTTGTCTTTAGCTTGGTAAAAAGGTTTTTGGTTTAAATCCTAAGGCAGGAAGGTTGTCTGACTTGTGAGATTTAAGGACATCAGGAGTTACAGTGCCTTCCCTTCATTGCCAAAGTGCTGGTGTGCTAAATGCTCAATGCCCACACAGCGGCACGAAGCACTGACTCTGCAGCCTGCACTCTCGTCTCAGCCTCTCCCACACTCCTCTGTATACTCTGCATTGTTCTTCAGGTCACTGGGGCTGGCTGTGGTCCACAACCTCGTCTCGTCCCCGTATAATACATCCATCTGTCTCCAGTAAGCCCCCATAGCAGACCACACCACCTCCCACATCCGCTTCATCATCTGTCAATCAGACACGTACACCCTGGATGTGGTTTCCACTGGAGTCTGTTAGTGTAATTGTGTTTAAAAGAGCAGGGGAGTGCCCCGTGACTCCATGTGTTTTCCTCCTTTATGTTTAAATTTTGCACGTAAACAAGGTTTTGCTCCCTTTTCTCTTATTTTTAACTTCTTCAGCCATTGTCATTGCTGTATACACAGAATGTGCATACAGTATTGTGTGCGGGCCTCTCTTGCCAGGTCACAGCAAGATGGTGGTGCCATCTTGCCCATAATCTTTTTCTCCTTGCCTCCTAACTCTACCACTACTTAAAATGAATGTGAGGACTGCAGGCAGGAAAACAAACAGCTCCAGCAAAACCCCACACCCCTGAGTTAGAGGGCTGTTGCATTTTTTGAATATTGAGGAATATATTTGCTGCTGTTCTCTGCAATTCTGGTAAAAAAAAAATTATGTTCTGTACATGACATGACAGGCGTCTGACTCATACACACTTACGGTATAAAAGAACCTGAGAAGAACGAAATTAACCTAGCCGGGGGGGGATGTCTGACTTAAAGGTGCCCTGCTGTGAAGGAATGTGTGATGTAAAAAAAAGAAAAAGGAGGATTTAAAGAGGTTTACCAGCTGTCTGACCTCTAACCTTTGACCTCAACACACCACCCACCCTTCTTAACACCCATGCCTCCCTGGGCCCATGTGAAATTCATTCTCAAGTCAACCGTTCACAAAGTGACGGTGTATGGTGGGGGGTTGAAAAGGCTGGTCGTGGTGGTGGTGGGGGGGTGAAGTGAAAGGGCCAGAGGGTAGACGGGTATTCGACAGAGGGAGTGTTGACGATGCAGAGTGTGTGGCTGTGGAAGGGAAAGAACCAATATGTAAACACACATGTTTGGAAGCAACACGTCTTCACTTTATGAGGCTCGACATCGTCTTTGTGCATGAATAAGAGTCTTGGACGCCCATTGCGTTACTGTTGTCCATCTTCTTACTCTTGCCCACATGCATGCCAGTTGTCCACAATGACCTTCTGTCTGGCTCACAAACCAACTGCTTTTCTCCAGCGGTCAAGGGAAAATTCCCAACACTGGCTCTGTGTTTCGATAAGTTTCTGTGGAGGACGACATTAATATGGATCATGCAACATTATAACCTCCTCCTACACTGAACGCCCCCCACCAGACACACACAACCACAAACCATTTACCAGCTATGGACTAAATGCAGGTCACATGAGGTGACTTTCAGTCTCAGTTTTCAGTCGGAGGGTAAGATTTTGTCACACTGCAAGTGTGTTGGAGTTATCTGGAGACAGTATGGGAGGAATTTTCAACAGAAAAAGTTTGTTTTGAATCCAAAGGGAAGCAGCTAAAAGTATCTTTGGGGTGAATAATTCTTGCTCACAATTTATTTTCATCAAGACTGAATTCTTTTTAACAAAGTGACAAATAGGATTAGATTTTCTTTTTTTATGTTTCTATTCTGGTAAATGCATGAAATTTGGGCTTTTAGAGTGTTAACTTGTTTTCCTCAGTGTTTTATCTCAGTTTTTTGGGGAGAAAAAGTTTGTCTGCAATAGACTGAAACTCATCATTTCAGATTTCTGTAGAAAGTCCCAGGTCAAACAGCCACATTTGCTGCCTTCTGTTCCTCGAGCCAGTTTAAAGTGGCTGTAAAAAGCAGTTGTCTTCCGCAGGCCGTAGCAGCAGCGCTGATGCTAAGACTGTGATTGGTGCACTGACGGAGGACAGACATTGTGGGTCAAACTCTCCATCTGTCTCTGCTCTTTCCAGTGCAGTGTGATTGACTAGGATGCAGATACGCCTCAAACCTCCAGCCCAAAACAGTCTGCTACACTTTGTGTTGTACCACACTAACTGCTGCAGTAGCAATTCTCCTGTACAGTGAACCATGTAATAAGCTTCAGACTTGCTTTTATAAACCAAAATGACAGAACATTTGGACATTGTTACAAAGATAAACTAACTTAAATCTTGAGTGTAGTGTAGTATCCTGCAGTATGTTGAACGATGTCCACTTAGGTGATTTATGCATGTTTCTTTTTTCAAACCTTGTTGACTCAATAGCAGTGGAAATTTGAATATCAGATGGATATCCAGAATAATAGTCATTATTATCATTTTAACTTTTCCTTAATAACTAGGTGATAGCACAAAGGACAGCTAATGAAAATATATGTTTCCTAATTACTGATGGATAAAGTTTTATCTTCAAGTTTGGCTTCCAAAGTAAGATTACTAAATACTATTTAGTCCACTGATGTGATTTTGGCCCACTTTCAGAAAGCAAACAGCAAGGATTAACTCAATATTCAATTAATTTTCTGGAAAAAAGAAAACCCTGAAAAACACGACTACAGTTTATAAAAAGAAGATCTCTTTTAATCACAGCAAATACTCCCCCTGTTTGTACATGTATGCATATACAGTATGTGTGTGTGTGAGAGTTTTTCAATGTGTCTCTTTTTTCCTCACTCTTGATATTAAAAAGCTACCAGGACAAAAGCAGCCTTGGATAAAAAAAACTGTCTGAAAGAGCAGACTGATAACAGCAAAGTATTAGCCTCATTGTGTACAGAACTTTAATGATCATTATCAATGCAGGTGAAAATGAACATTTTGAAATCTGAATTTGAAATTGCATAATGGACCTAATTTACTCTCGACCTAGTTGTATTTTTTTAAAGGATTTAAATGGATTAAACAAACTGAGAAGAAGCAAAGTAATAACTGCCAGACCCTCTTCATACTGCATGCCTGTTGTGTACTCTCATGGAGTTTATTTTTAATGTATTTAAGCAAAAATTGGTTTATGTATTTTGTCAGGAAAAAGTTGGAAAAAGGAGGTTTTTTTGCTTCACTGTCTTGCATCAGAAATCAATCATGTCTCTTTTTTTTTAAGCTGTGTGCAATTTCTCAGTGAGTTGACAAATCCTTTGACCACTCATAAAATGTATGGTTTGTGGCTTTGAAAGGATTAAAGCATCTTCCTCACATTTCTGCATAAAACCCATGGATGACCAAACCACAGAGGAGCATAACCACTGGTCTGCATGGAACTGACCTAAGCTAGAGAAATACACTGTATAACAGAGTGCAGTAATGGAATTCTGTAAAAGTGACTTGAATTAATTCATAACCATCAAAAAGGGCATTCAGTCTGTTCATAGACGGTCTATGAATCCTTATAACATTTGTTTCTCTTTGTTTTTTTACCGTAAGGATGTATCCAGGGGATGAAACTTATCAAGACTCCAGAGCTTGTAGAGTGTATGAGATACCTTGACTTGTTCCTCTGGTTGGAGTGATGAACTTTGGCATTCCTGTTTGGAATATCCAGATGAAGTTCACCAGTTCAAGTTTACAGAATTGCAACCAGGAAAGATGAATAAATCCATGAAAAGAGATGTCATTTGGAATTATGTTTAGTTTCAAATGAAATACAAAGTTATGTTTGTAAGCTTTTTTAGCTTATAGCCCCAAGATCTGTGTTGCTCTGATTAGTTACTCTTGTTCCGGAAAAACCCTGTTTTGTTTTAGATGCTCTGTTTGTGTGCTTGCTTTTGCTTCAGTTATTTTGTGTGCCCTTTTTTTCCGATCTAAGATTTGAAAGTGTTTTCATGTGAGACAGCCCAGTTGTTGTCGTTGATGGGTTGCAGTTTGCCCCCATGCAGTTGGACTTAGCAACGTTTAGCGGACTGAATGGAGGGGTGCATTTTCTTTTGTGTTTTTGTTTTTTTTCTGAGTGCTAAAAACTCTCTTTTGACTTGAGAAACTGAACATTTAAGTACAAAAAATTTGATTCTGTTAGATAGCTGAGCGGAGAACAATATCCTATGTTATGTCTGAAGTTAGTATGTTAGTATGCATGTATTACACTGAACTCTCTCAGTACATTTATTTCAAAAGCAGAAAGACAGATCATATCCTTTAAAAGTTAAACTTCTTAGAGTCAACTGCCAGGGATAGCTCCAGCTTTTCTTAGTTATGAATTTGATTAACATGCCAGCAGTCATTTGATGTGTAGGTGTCACACTTCTTCAAATAGTGTGCATATCTCATTTTGGAAATTAAAGTTCTCAAACGACACAGCAAATGTTACACAGTTAGGGCTGCCAATTTCAGGGAGTTGCTTTGGAGACATTTTTCTGAACACCCTGGTCTGCCAGTCTTTCCCTCCACTGCCTCCTACTTGATCACTTAGAATAATCTTATTCCCTCCATCCACATCCCATTTCCAGAATGAATATGAAGCATGCTTCCTCATCTGTCCCAGTCGCCCTTCAAAAACTCTCCCCCTCCTGTGGCAATTTTTTAAAGGGCATTCAAGCTGCTGGCCAGACGGCACATTGCTTGTCTGACTCTTTCGGCATCCAGCCAAAAACTGATGTCACCCCTTCAACTCCTCCTTTTTCCCTTTTTTAATCTTTTTTTAAAGCAGCTGCACGTTTATGTCCAGAACCGCCCCCCGTCTCACGTCCTTTCTCCAGTGTCTCACTATAATCCGATAATAAAAACATAAGGGTTTTCCTGCCTTCATTCCCAGATTTTTCCTTTTCCTAGATGTTATCTATCACCTGTAACCTTTGTATTTTATGATCAAGGAGCCAAGTAGGCAGACTAGGAAGGGCAGAAAACAAGTGTGTAGATTTTAAATGTGTGTTTGAACTGAACTTTGGCATGATTACAGGGATGACATCTAGAGCATCAACCCTCAGTGGCAAACAAAATGGCAGTGCAATAAAAGTCTCCTCGTAGGTGGTCAGCTCGCCACCCTACAACCCGAGTATCACAGCTGCCAATCCGTTCATCTCTGCTGCACAGCCGTGATGCTCGGCGCTGCTGTGCACTCAACCTCGGCAATGGTGGATTTCAGCAAAGAGCCTAAGCCCTGGATGTTTATTGGAGGGACAGTACTGTCTCATAATGTTCAGAGTAAACCCATTTCCTGCAGATCAAACTCAGGGCAACACCTGGGGAAAAAGACCAGAGGGTGAAGATTCAGCGGGCTTGTGGTAATTTGGTCACAGGCCTTTTTGTAAACCCCCAATTCATTTTGGAAGAAGTGACACTGAAGTAACAATTTAAGAGCTGTAAGCGTTAACATTCCAACTGTGAGGGAGAAGGAATGGAAGAAGGGGGGAAAAAAGAGAGCCAACCCCCCTCAGGCTATCCTCATCATCGATTTGCAGATCACACCGCCTTTAGAAGGACAACAGAAGCTCAACAGGCAGCTGAGATACATAAGAAAGGTTATGGTGCTCCCAGGGGGTCAGCAGATGGCATACAAGGTGTCTCAAAGGTGACAAGCACCATTCTTGGGTCTGGAGGTTATGAGCATTTGAGGGTAAAGGCTCATGGGAAAGCTGCTCCAAGGAGAGGTTGCCAGGACAGGGTGCTCTGCAATCTCTTAATGAGGTCACGGTTCTACAGTTTTCCTTACTTATGCAAACAGCACTCACTTCAGACAGAAAAGGTTGCTTATGCATTTAAACAGAAACTACATCCAACAATCACAGAAAGACATTTTTGTGGTTTCCCTGCAGGCACAAAATGACCCACACTCCAAAATGACCCTTAATTCTGACTGTATTGAAGGGTCGGATAAACAATGATGGACTTTATTATTGCCAGTTGCATCTTAATACATCAGCAGTTTTCATTATTACATTTAAGTTAAAGTTAAATAAAACTCTTACAGAGATATCCTAGTAAGATATGTCAGATTTTCTTCATAACATACGGCTGATGACAGGTGCACCTTGTTTTCATTTATTTTGTCATTGATCTCCGAGTGAACTGTATGGCAGTGAAAGAGTGAAGCGAGGAGATAAGAACGCACCGGAACATTTACATAATAGTCCAGCAGTTCCATGCAAATTCATGTGATTCCTCACCAAACATCTGCAATGCAAGCATAGTTTAGTATGCATGAGTTCAAGGGGGGTGGAAATGAAGAAATGGAGGGGAAGGGGTAAGAAGAAAAAAAAAGGATTCGAAGGGCATGACAAGTATGATGCAGGGAAATTTTAGAGACAAACACCTTCTGTCTAACACACATTCAGAAGATTTAAGCTCATATTCTGATTCATAAATGAGTTTAAATGTAATGCATGGCCTTAAGCTGTTAGCTGTCCATAAAGATCAAGCTGTTTAGGTTCCAGGTCCCTGAGAGCCTAAATTGGATAAGGGGTACATAAAATGAATGAATGAATGAATGAATGAGTGAAGGAGTGAATAAATGTATGACCTTATGGGAAAAGAAAAACCTCAGGAATGCAAAAATAACCCACACACGTATACATCTCCAAAGCCAAGGCGTGGCAAATATGTGAAGTACTATATACAGAATGCAAAAATAAATTGTGTACCTGAACGCACATGAACCACAACCTTGCAATAGGAACGCTGTCCAGCTATATTTAGCATAAACTGTATTATTATCCCTCCTTCATCTACTTTCATAAAATTTTAGTACTGATTAGTTTGTTATACGATCAGTATATGAGTACTGCAGTGCAATATAAATAAAAACACACAATGAAGGACTTCCTTTAAAAGGAAAATGTATTCTTCCATCATGAACATGGTTACAGTATATCTTGCCCCCTGTTAAGACTGTGTAC
>JBBBVT010000015.1:10478263-10501371 GCA_037177035.1 Craterocephalus eyresii
TGCTTGAGTGTTAATTTTATTATTATTTGATCCCCAGTGTTTTTGTTTTTGTCTTTACTACATTTTATGCAAACAGAAATGTATTTTCTTGTTTTTGGGGACAGGTTTCATATAGAGCGCCAGCGTGTTGTGTCTGTTATTGTTAAAGAGAAAGAGAGAGAAACAGAAAGAGAGAGAGAGGGAGAGAGAGAAAAGGACTTTATTGTATGTTGTCAGACACGCATTACTGTCTGACAAGCATTCCCCCCCCCCCCAATATGGTGACGTCATAAAACGACTCATCGACTCGACTTCAACTTTTACTGTCAAGTAGTCCACCAGAAAAAATCACAACTCGTTAATGCTCTAATGTGTAATGTATGTGTGGTTTTCCTCTCAATGGAATGAACACGTCCTGTTTTGTCTCCATTTTCTCTCTCCTGTCATTTATTTTGATCGGACCTATAACACCTTTGGTAATTTCAGCTGTCCCCTTAGTTTAATGAGCCCACAAGTGTCAATTGCCTTAAGTGAGTCTTTAAATTACACAACATTGTTGTCATTTCACCTTTCTGTTCTCCATGGCCACTTTGATATCAGACACTCTCAAGCTTAACTTCGGTACTCTCTTTCTCTGAGAATTGATCCTCTACATTTGGTGATTTGAAAGATACCAAGTGTCATTTGCTCTTTGGAAATTTTATTTAGCCTTAAACAAGGTTGTCAATGGGACCAATTTGTCCATATTTCACATTTGTCACTGTCTAGAAAGACAGTTTGATAGTGATGGTAGCTTGTTTGGGTAAAGTTTTTTTCACCTCTGGGTACAGACACACTAAAACTTCTACTGAAATCCCACCTCTTTCCATATTCACTCATTATTCAAGAGTCTGATTTGCGAAATTGTTTGCAATCCAGTTGTACATATGAGTAACAGAACCTTTGATGCAATTTCGATCCTTATCTTATTTTTTGTCTGTTGTCTAGGAAAGACAACACAAAAGATGTGGTTGTTGACATAACATTTTTAGTCTACTCGTAGAATAAGCCTTAACATTTTTTTCATCGAATCAAACTAAATAACTTGATGAAACAGACACATTTTATTTTACAAAATTAGCTTTCAAAAGTACTTTGAAATCATCACAAATTACACACACCTTCAAGTAAAAAAATAAAATAAAATGGGAGCATGAAAATGAAATTTCCTAAATTGAACTTTAAAAATGTGGACAAACTTTAATTCAAGCTTGTTAACTATTCTAAATTGGCCTTTATGACTTTATTTAAAAGGGAATATTAAATAAAGACTGGAAACTGGCTGGAGAGTCTAGGCAGCAAAAACGTACACCCCAGCCGCCCCAAGAGCAAATTCCAATTATTCATTCTTCCTTATAATTTAATTGGAAAAGCAACTGTTTCATTAAGCCTTAAGCTTGCACATTGAAAGTAGGACTTGCATAGGGATGAAAGCTGACCCAAGCATGCCCTGTGGAGAATTTCTGCTGTTATTATTATTATTATTATTATTATTATTATTATTATTGTTATCATTATTATTATCATTATTATTATTATCATTATTATTATTATTATTATTATTATATTTATTATTATTAGTAGTAGTAGTAGTAGTAGTAGTATTAATATTGTGGTTATTATTAGTATTATTATTATTCATTATTCAGTCGTTTATGCTTATAACAGAAAAAAAACATTGAAACAGGTTTTCCATCTTCTGATCCATAGTGTTTTTTCGCGCCAACTTCTTAGATTGGAAACAATTTTCTCATCAAAAATCAACGTCACACAGCCCCAACTTTTTCTCTTTTTTGTTTTTTTTCTCACATTTTTGGCCTTGGTCTGCTGGTCTTTGTTGGAAGTGATTCTGTGTGAGAACCCTTTAAACAAAGAAAGGTGGGTTTAGAGTAAAAGCTTGGTTTCCATAGTGATGCTGCTTGCCCAGGCAGCCTGTGAGAATTGGTCCTGATTGATGGGGCTTGGTTGTTTGAGTCCAGAGGGTGTGTGCGCCGTGCGTCTGTCTTTGTGTGTCTACTCATGCATTCAGTTGAATGCACATTTGACTTTGTCAGTCTATCTGTCTTTCTGTCTGTGTTTTCCTCCATATAAAAAAACGGCTTAGGTGTGTGTTCAAAAGAATAAAGGCTGGGGTCTTCAGGAGGACCAGGACTAATAGAGATGCGAGTCTCACAGCTTGATTCGCTAAACTATCTTCATTTGCACATCTTTTGCACACTGTGAACTAAAGAGCTCACGTTCTGCAGCCTCACAAATCAATACAGCAAATTCCTATAATCCCATAGTGCAAAATAAACTAACAAGTGACATAAATTAAGGTACAGATAGTCTCCCCACTCTTTTTTATTTTTTTGGGATTTGTTTTATCTCCCAAGCAGTGTTGGCAGCACATGTGTGTCATGCGTCTGCTGTTTGGGTAATACGAAAATTAAGTTTAATCTCAGTTTAGCTTCACGAAATCAACTTGTTTAAATCTTTAACACACGGCAGCTCATACTGGGCTCATCCACTCTATAAAAGCACCAAAATAGATTTAAGATACCTGCCAGGAATACAGGCAATGGTGTGGTTGTTGAGGTAAACTTGCAGTTGGTGGGTTGAAAATATGTGGTGGAAGTTGCGCACTATTTCTTTGAGCAAAAAATAAATGAAATAGAATTAAAGGATTAAATAAAAAAAACAAAAAAGCACATTTGAATCTGCACACTTATCCTTTATCTGGGTGACACAAGTGCCAGAAAAAAAGGGGAATTTGTCCCTTGTTGCAACACCTCCTAACACCAGATTTCCTTTTCAAATGTTGCAGGTACTGTGTTCTGTGAAAGATGCCTATTTGTAGCAAGATGGATAACAACCACCCTTTCCCAATTCTCTTCCTTTCTCTGCAAATCACTGAATGGCTGTGCATCATTTTGTCTTCCACTTTGCTAATTCAGTGGATGATGGACTCTATTTATGACCTGAGTAGCTTTTCTCCATCAATTATGGTATTAGTCATAAAGCCAGTCCACTCCTTCCTTTCGCAGCCCCCCTAACAAACGGCAGCAGTAAAGTACTGGAAATGGAGCCGTCTCATATTCGCATTCCCACCTCCCACTCTCATCCACTTTATAATCAGTGCTGGTGTGTTCTGCTTTATCAGGTCCAACAGAGGTAGCAGCCAGTAGCAGGTGGTTGCTGTAGTAGCTAAACAACCGTCTGTGTGCACAGTGTGAGGTTTTTTTTCTCTCTCACTCTCTTTCTCTCTCTCTCGCTTTCAGTCCTGTTTGCGTTGATCTGTTCTATTCTCGGGGCTGTGTGAAGATAGCCGGGCCCCCATTGCTGGTTATTTTAGGTGAGGCCATGTCCCCTGCCAGGCAGATAAAGACTAGACTTGTGTGCTTATCTGGGCAGTGCTGTACCTCAGCCTGTCTGAGAGAAGCTATGGGAATTGAGGGAGACTTTGGAAGCGACAAATGACCACTGCAGGAGGAATGTCCTTTCAATGTCATCTCTGGTAACATAACACAGACTATTTATCGGAGACTTGTAGAAGACATTTTACAGAAAATAAGTGTTAATATTTTTTGTCGAACAGGTGACACAAGCTGGAATAAAGCCCTGAGTGTTTGGTGTTCCGGGTAACATACGTTTGTTGTGAAGAACAGAATAACCTATAACTATCTTTTCTTTTTTTTTCTTTTTTGGCACACCAATTATAAAACTCATGTAACACTAGACCTTACTAGACTTGCGAGCCATCGTTTTCTGTTGAAGCTACAGCCATTAACTTGAAGTGGTAGCTTGTGTAACAAAATGAAAGGTCAGTGACATATACAAATTGTATATTTAAATTATTATATATATTATTTCTATGAATATCTAATCACTAAACTAAAATAACACATTTTCTTATCCTTTTAGATTGAGGCTTCATGTCTTGCCATGCACTAGGTCCACATACATGGCAGCTGCCATATTTGTGCCACCATTTTTTTTCAAATACTTTAAAACTATAGTACCAGTTTTGTCTGTTTTAGAGCAGTATTTGGAGTAAGTAACACCTTAAAGGTCTTCGAGGCCTATGGATTCATGTGTCTAGAATTTCTAGAAGATTTTTGGCCACTGACAGCTACAGTCGATTTACAACTATGCTTGACATTTGAAGTAATTTCTATGCACATTTTTACCACTAGATGTCAGTAATTCTCACACACTGTACCTTTAAATTGGTATGAAACTGTTAGCCTAAAGGTAAATCAGCATTGTACACATGAACTACAGGATCAGCCTTATTTGCATCGATCTGAATGCAGCTTTGATGAACAAAAGGCTGGAAAATTCTTTCAGCTTTTGCAATGTATTATGAGATCCTGATGTGACGGCATATCTGCGGGAAGGACCCATTGAAGATGTAGTGAAAGAATCTGTGCAAGCTTGTCTGTGCTATCGCCCACTACTGCGAAATATTTAAGCACTTTAAATGCAGGCACCATTCAGCGCTTTCTACCCTGCAATTACCATTCTTGGAGTAAGGTTAAAATTTCAGGAAAAAAGTGCAGCTTAAAGTTGTCAGTAAGTGGTAGCAAAGGCCCACAAGCATACCGCTTAGGGTAATTGAAGAAAAGAGGGAGAGAAAAAAGGTTAATTATGGTCATCAGAGTTTATAGAATCACACACCGCATACCTTCTGTAATGCAGGTTCACATTCGTACACACAGGCACATGTCACAGAAAATGCAGCATATGTACCAGGACTACAGAAAAATTTAAAATAAATCCAACATGAAGTCTAATTTTGTTTATTTATTCATTTTGGTGCACTTAGCAGCAACCAGGGTTCACCGGACATTGATTTCTCTAAACAACTCAAAAAGAACATCGAATGCTCTGAATTGTCTATTGAATAAATAAAGGGAAAATTGGTTTTCAGTAATTTGAGCCAAAATTGCCATATTTAAATTAAATGTTTTGATATAATTATGCTGTATGATTATGCATTGTTGTCTGTGGAACTGTAGAGTAACCCATGACAACTAGACAGTCGAAATGTGTCAAATGTGACATGCTGGCGCTGTGCATTTCCTCTGCAAGCACTGGATGTTGACAAACACATCTTTCCTAGACATTTCCTAGAATTGCGTCTGTTAGTTTTGCCTCACAGCTGGGTTGTTGGCCTCCATGCACACCCATGCTGTGGTTTACTTCATCATTTCGTCTCCAGGCAAATAGACTTCTCTCCATTTCTAAAAGAATAAAAAATGTTATTCAGAAATTTACAAAGACTTGCTCACCCTTCAGCTCGTTGTTATTGGATCCCACTTTAGGCAAATGGGTTCATGTGAATTTTACTCCTAAAATTATGCTTCTGTGGCTTTTACTCAAAGATGAGAGTGCATGTCATTAATGTCTGCTGCATACAGGACACTGAGCGACCAGGGCGGGTGTTGTTTTAAGTGGACAGATGAGGACACTCAGCAAACCATCAATAATAATGGCAATTGTTTACTACAGTTAGCAGGAGTAAGAGTTGGTAAAAGTAAAAAAATATATATTTGGGAAATTTTTCTCTCCCTCAATATCTTCTCACATCAATTTTATAGTCTCGTCACCTTTTCCATTATCCTCTTCCAGCAACTGACCTTTCCACCTCCTTCTGCACTCCTCGAATTCTGTCAATCTTGACAGCCAAGTTCTTTTTTTCACTCCACCTATTTTCCTCACAGCTACCCGGGTGTTTTTTTGTTGTTGTTGTTCCTTTGTTTTAACTTTCCCAAGGTATAATAGAAAACTACATATAGAGCATTTGAGAGAATCTGGATTCTGTCAGGAGTTAAATCCAGTTGGACACGCAGGTATTCACATTTATTGTACATCTCTCTCATCCACTGAGCAGGAGAGAGAAGCGGAAGGCGATTGGGTGGAAATGTCAAATGGCCCTTGGGAAAACTAATCAAAGAAGGTTGGCCTTCACTACAACCACTGCCACAGGCCTGGTCTGTGTAAAAACCTGCTCTGTTTCAACAGAGGGCAAATTGTAAAGGGAGGTCAAATGCAGAGAAGCTGTGTTGTGTAAAGCTGTGCTGTGTAGTTTCAGAAAAGAAATTGAAAGTGTAAATTGCCAGAAGGGATCATATGCACCAGACAAATGAAGTAGACCCACTTCTTCAAAACCGAGAAAGGCTGGGATGCTTGTATCATCAACCTGAGCTTTGGAGTATTATTGATGATATATTTCTGTGAAAGTAATTTATCAAACAATACTCTTGATAAAAAACCAGTACACTTTCATTTGTCCAGTGGATCTATTTGTTTTCTTTGAAAACTAGACACATTCTTTTAACATCAAAATAATTGTCAGGCAGCCACACTGCACTGTTACTATATATATTTTACAAGTGGAAGATTAAATCCTGCTCTTTGGGTGATTTATTAGGCTTTGTGTGGTGTGTGTGTCAATGTCCAGCTCTCACAGCCTTCCTGGATGCTCAGATATCATGTAGCAATGCTAGCGGTCTAACCTTATGGATTTTTCAATACCCTATGCCATTTCAGATTATCTACAGAACACAGGAGGACAGCTGGTTACTGATTCATAATTCTGAATGTGATATTTACATTTTAAAACATTTTTTTTTCAAATAAAATACAAAAATCCTATATGACAGAGAACTTAAATGAATATTTATACGTTGCTGCAATGTCCATTGTGTCTTTGCCACATCAGATCTATTTTTCCATCAGTCTGCAGTGTTTTTTTGTTTCCCTTAACTTAAAAAATCCAAAGCATTATTGCACAACAGTGTCAAGGATGCTCGCTCTGCAAAAAGGTTTTTTGCTAATCTAAAGTAGGAATGTTGTGAAATGACACACTTTTATAATTTTTTCATTCAACTATTTCATTTACAAACACCAAGAGGTTGTGGCTGTAAGAATTAAAGTCTCATAAAGGTATTTACAAATTGTATAACTGGAAAATACACTGCTGGCACTGCCGTTGTTGTCACTGTCATTCTCCACCCACTGAGCATCATAGACACAAATCATAGTAGAATAAGAATATCTTCTTTTTGCAGGTGAGCTTAGTACTAGTCATAATGAAAGCTGTTGTATGCCACTACAGCAGCATTTATGTATGAAAGCCTTTTTCCCAGATTATTTTTGACCACGGGGATGGCATTTTGTGCCCGTATGCTTACTTAAACAATCTTGTATTTGCAGGCATCTAAGCAGGGAGATTAAGGCTAAAGTGTTGTTTACATTGACCCATTTTTTGAAGGAGGGAGCACATTTAAGTGTTCATCTTATTCTATAGCTGACATTATACTCTGCAAGCAAAGATCCACCCAACTGGAGAAGCTGTCATGCGTTCTTGAGATTAATCATCAATCATTTATAGAGTTAATGTTTCATGTTGTAATATTTGCGGCGGAAATACTTGGGTTGACATTTGGGGTCAGTTAGTTGAACTTTCCATGTTGAGTCCCGGCTTCCCCGAGGTTGTACACTCCACCATCTTCTGTTCTTTTGCCTTGTCTTGCAGCATTTATCTTTGCCTCCATTTCCCACTCTGCATTCCTCCTCACCCTGTAATGAATGCAGGAAATCTTCCTTATATGTGTTTAGCAGTGCCTGAAGACTGGTGTTGGCCCGTGGCCCTTTAATTATTAATTTGACGTTATGCGCTGGCCGTTTGATCATCGCGATATATATGTATAATCAGATTTAACGAGTTCCCCAGGAGACCCTGTTAATTTTTTTTCCCTCTCACTCTCTCTTTTCTGTCCGGTTTTGTTGTCTTAAACCCACTGAAATTCAGGCATGAGGGAAACTTTTGATAGACTGGTTAACAGAAGGGTCTCAGTTATATAATTGGATTACATTTTTACATTTGTAGAATGTGTGGCTCAACAAGTGATTATGTCATCTGTCAGATTACAACAAATGCTCACTTTTAGCAGCTCATCTTTTAAATGACTCAACCTGAACAGGTAGTGATCTTGTTCCGTGTGGTGATATCTTTAAGCTTCTACTCATCAGCATCTTGGCAAACATTAACATAAATTCACAGCACTACAGAGCGCTTATGGGGAGGTGATACAACAGCTAGATGAAAATTGAAGAAGTGTGAGTGTGTGTGCGCGCCGGTGTGGATGCATGCACGTGCACTCACTTGGCATTCGAGAGTGTGTCCCTGCAAAAATCCAATTAAAAGAACTGAGTTAGCGCCAGTGGTTTAACATTTGTCTTGTCCGGTATTAAAGCATGTCGGTTTTCTTCCCCTCTCTGTTTTTTCTTGCTCCCCAGCACCACCACGGTTCACTAAAGTTCCCGTCGACCAGACTGGTGTGTCAGGGGGCGTGGTGTCCTTCGTCTGCCAGGCTACAGGTGACCCCAAGCCAAAGGTTAGTTGGAACAAGAAAGGAAAGAAGGTGAATTCGCAACGTATAGAGGTGAGTAAAGCCTGTCACTCAGAGCAGTTATTCATAAGTGTGATATGTGAAATGTGTCTTGTTATTGTCTCGTACAGTTTTAGATTATAAAATCACATGTATTTATAATGTATAAAAAGGCCATGTTCTCTAACCTAGAAACAATTTAAAAGTCCACCAAAAGCTACAGCTGCCCAGTAATGAAATGCAGAGTCCTCTTGTTCCTCCAGCTCTGTCCTTTTTGCACTTGACTGAGTCTGCTGTTGTCACATTCTTCCAGCGCTGTTTTTTTTTTCCTTTCCCACATGCAGCCTTGTCTATGTGAATGTGTCTGTGCGTTATTCATGATGTTTGTTGTTCACTTCTTGGCAGGCATCCCAGATGGCATCTCTAAAAGTCTTGATTGATGCTCAGTGTCTCTTAATTAAAAAGTTGCTTTAGTTAACAGCGATGGCAGTTGTGGTGCACAGATGCATGCGTGCACCTACACACTGTAGTGTGAAGACAAGTATGGGGGAGGGCTCTGATAAGCAAAAAAAAAAAAAAGACAACATCAACAGGGGGAGCTCAGCATCCCCACAGAGGACAGAATAAAAAGACAAGTTCTATTTGTACATTCTCGCACTCTGCATGCTAAGTGGGAAAATGGTGCCAAGGGCGTAAAGGAGCCTCCTAGAACGGACACTTCTCTTCTCCCGTTTAGCATGAAAATTGAAAAAAAATGATAATAATAATTATAAAGAGGTTTTGAAGTGTTTAGTTGTTTTTTTTCTTCCTTTTTAAAATCTGTTCCACCCTCTAGACAGCTGCTTTGATATTGATCATGATGCCATGCTCTGCAGTGTTTTTAGCCTAATTAGGAGCTCAGCCTTGAGATCTGCAGCAGCGGAACAGCGGGACCGCTGAAGACTTGTTCTTGTGTCTCAAAGTCATGCTTTGCTCAGAGAATGGAGCCACAAGTCCATCACTGAGATGGTGTAGGCTTCCCTTGGGAAGGACAGATACTGGAACAGTAGACTTGATAGGAGACTGACAACCTGCCCAGCTTTCCTAATGCCGTCGATTTCAAAAGAGCTAATAATAAATAGGTTTAGGAAATGACTATGTATACTAAAAAGTAATGGGTAAATAGTTTTGAACTGCTGCCACCTAAATTCTAGTCTTTTAGCTATGGTTGGAATAATGCTGCAGGATACATGACTGTTAATGTATTGGTTTTCAGGTAGCACAAACAGAGCTGTTCATGTGCTGGGTGGCTGCCAGTTTCCGAGAGCGTAATTTCAAAACTGTCAGTCATTCGTACAAATATTATAGTTTTTATTCATATAAATATAAAGGATGTTATTGTTAATGCAGCTGCACTTGAATAGTCTTTCATAAGCACAGCCTTGCTCAGTATTCTCATCACTTATGTGCTCTCCACTTTTAAAGGCTGTTTCAACATAGCTCAAAACAAAAGGATTCGCATATAATAAAAGGCATATAATTACAGATAAAAACAAGATAAAAACACTGCAAAGTGAGCATGATTCCATGGAAATGTCAGTGGAAAATAAACAGTCTACATTTCCCAATATGGTAATCTTGTTGGAACTGGAAATAATTTCTTAATTGCCTTTTATTTTGAGCAAGGAGTGCCTTGTTTGTCTGGTTGGTGCTCTTGTTGTTTACTCTTGGCTGTTATATTGAAAGCTGGTGGTGTTTTTAACGGAAGTCTTAAATGCGTTTATACTAACTTTGTCTTACATTTTTCTTCTCAGACCATTGAGTTTGACGAGGGCGCCGGCGCCGTGCTCAGAATCCAGCCTCTCAGAGCCCCTCGTGACGAGAACACCTATGAATGTGTAGCTGAGAACTCTGAGGGAGAGCTTACCGTCAACGCCAAGCTGTCCATCATTCGAGGTGAATTTTACATAATTCCCACTTATGTTATTTATTAATATTTTCTCCCTTTCTATGTGAAGAAATGAGGAAGAAATTGGATTAATCAGTTCTAATGTGATGACGAAGAGTTTCAAAATCAACCAGGTGACCCAGAGTTGGTAACAGCGGGTTTAATGATTGGATAACTATTTACTCTCCCTTTTATTTAAAAAAACAAACATAATTTAATTTTATATGTTGTCATGTTAAGCAACATATAAACTGAGTGCCGAAAAATCTAAATAAAATAAATTTTCAAGTTCAGCCATATTGATCTTGATATTTGTGAAAAAAAAATGTTCAGATTGTCATCACAGCCTGTAAGGAATGTGTTTACAGATGGACAGTGTGAAGGTTGTTAATTACACATCAGTTTGATGGCACCAATCAGCTGTCATTCATGGAATGACCAAACCTCCTGCAGACATCCATAGTCTCTCTGAATTAAACGGAGTGATTGGCTATTCACACACTGTCAGGACACAGCAGCTGACAGATGTGCCTGGAGAAAAAAATGACACACCCAGATAAGGGTGTTGAGTAATAAAACAGTATCCCCAGGATGTGTATATAAACTCTGTAGTAGTAGATTGAGGTGTTACTTGAAAGTGGTACACCAATTGGTTGGTGCAATCTTGCAGGTCATAGCAGACAGCAGAACAGACACACGAACACACTCACATTTTCTTTTCCTCTCATTCTACCTTTCCTTGTCTGCCTTACATGCACATACACAGCCGTGCTGTTATTTCTCTTTATATTCTGTTCCCTCCTGCTGCCATCTGCCGTGTTCCCAGGGCTGGATGAAGCTGAGCTATTGCTGGCTGGTTGGCAGCATACAAGCTAGGCCTTCCTGGCTGTCACATCCACAGGCAGTATTTGTGTTGTGGGGGCGTTGGACCAGAGATTGGAAGCCTGGTCCAACATCCTGGATTAGTTATTGTTAGAAGCAACCCAGAGTTCTTTTACTGTGAGCATTTCAGGTGTGGAGCTACTGTTAATATGCAATCAACCACTTAGTCAAATGAGAGAATTTTAATTCAGTTTGATTGGTAGATCGGTTTGTTGTATTCATTTTGTCATCTGAAAATGGATATTTGATGTTGTGTTTTGTAATTTGGGCGCATTCTGAAATTTTATTAATTTTTATTAATTGATGATTAGAATGATTAACTGCAGACCTACCTAGTACTCTTTAAAACTAACTCAACATGACTGGTAGACACATTACTGTATGTTTCTACCAGGGAGTACTTTTGGTGTCAGTGGTAACACAATGACTGCTCGTGTATTATACCTTCCCATTTTATTGAATGCAAAATGTTTTAGGACTTTTAAATGTAGTATTTATAGACCATGACGGCACTCAGTCGGAACCAGACTTATAATTGTTATGCAAAAAATGACATAAAGCTGGACCACAAAGCCTGAAAATAAAAAAGAAACAAACAACAAAACATTCCGTGTCCGATTCATCTTTGGAGTTCTGTAGAAATCCAGCTTCGAAAGACTTTTGCTTAGAGAGATTGGACAAGCACAGACTGAACAAACAAGGACGGAGCAGACAAAATTCTAACCGAAGCCCAGACATGTGCATGTCAGTGCCTTCAAAAAGGACACTGAACAGATCAAAGCAGTCCGCATGAGCAGGGGGTAAATGTAAAGCCACTGAAATCAGCTTGACAAAGTTTCCTTTGGAGTCCCAAGTACGATGGCAGCTCTCCTGCTTAGACAAGGCTCAGCGCTGCGGGAGGGATGGGAGAGTGATGATGGGCGAGAAATTGACATATAGGCATCTGAGTAACAGCCGACTGTTCTCTATATTGTATGGCCAAAATGAACCGGTATTAGTATCCGGGGGATACAGGGATCCATCCATTTTCTATACCCTCTCATTCCAAACCAAGGTCACGTGGAGCTCATCAGCTGCCAGTAGGCAAAAGGTGGGACACACCCTGGCCAGACCACCAGCCTATCACAGGGCTGGGAATTAAACCATACAAGGAAAGATTTTTATTTTCAGTCAAGAAATTTCAGAAAAATGAGGATAGAGAGAAAAAAGGGTGAACATTAGGGGAGAATCCAACCAGAAGAAGAAGATTGGAGTGAAAAAGAGAAATGCTGGCTTAAGATGAAGGGAGACAACAGAAGGTGATGTGGTTGATTGGCGACATAGAGCAGGTGAGGAGGACAATAGCTGAACATGGCTTCTTGGAACATGGTAAAGGATTATGGCATATAGGACAAGGCACAGGGGACACATTTCCAGTAAACAGAGGATGCGGTCTGGGATTTAGAGAGGAGGAAAATGGGTCGCCATGATGGGTGACTTGAGCCGTGGCACACACATGCGCCAATATGCAGCTGCATGTACACAGGGACATTCATTTGAGCAAACATGAATGGCTTACTCCTTAATCTAATGCACAATTTGAAACAAAGCTGCTCCTGAATCTCAGAGAGCGCAACGAAAAACATTCGCAGAACAAGGAAAACTTACTGGGGATAAAAGCACGTACTGGTGACTAAACCCAGCGAGTTGTTTGCCTTTCCGTGTGGGTAATATGCAGAGCTCTGGTCAGTGCACGCACACAGACACAGCGCAGTTTTTCTGTCATAGTGAGGATTCATCTACCCTGACAGCATGTGAGCTCTGTCTGCAGTTTGAAATGAAATCAATAACTTCACACTGTTGACCACATGCACCTCAGTGCTTCTCTGCATTGTTAAAGACGGAGACGCACACACACACCAGAGATCTATCAACATAACTCAAGTTCTTACTTTTCAACCACCAACTTGCATTTCTGAAAACATGTTCTCGTACTAGGACTAAATTAGCCCAAACTTGGATTCAAGCAAATAAACATGCATTCTGACATTAAGCCACATCCCACTAGTCTTCATTTTATCTTTATCTAAACTGTATTGCAGCAATGACAGAGCCTCACTTTTTCATCTGTTGTTTCTGCTGTGTTTGTGTGTGCGTGTGCATATGTTGATAGCAATGGCAGGGTGCGTTTAGCATAGACTGTGACACCTCCTTGGCTGTTACTTTGCTACAACAGCTGAATACCTAAGATGGGGGCCATCTGGCTCCACCAACAGTTTCACACAGTCCTCTGGGAGTCCTTGGAGGGGGGCCGACAAGCGTATGAAGCACACTCTTGAGATGTGACACACCATGCAGTTTGCCGTTAGTTGTTTTGTTTTGTTTTGTTTTTTGTTGTTGTTTTTCAGTCACATTACAATTTTTTTTTTTCTGATCTTCTTTTTCTTTCTTCCTTTTTCAAAGGAACTCCAAGCTGCTGCTGTCAACTCGTGTTTTTGTGGGGTGATGAAATAATTCTCCTTCTTTGAGTGCTCGTGCTTTAGCCTGCTACACTGCCTGCAGCGGCAAATGGATATTCCCAGATCATTTCCAAGGATTGATTACAACTAATCTTAAGTTTTTTTTTTAATGTTGAAAAAGTTTATAAAGGCTGTGGTATTCGCTGTACCCTCACATAGATCACAGTCATGTGGTGCAGCTCTTGGGTCAGAAATAAGTTAAGTTTCTTGAGTTAAGTCTCAGTGTGGAAGCCAGTGAACTCTCTGCTCTGTGGTTCTGGAACCAGAGGGCACCAGAAACTCACTTTTGTGTACACACACACACACTCAGTCATGCTCATGTCCTCCTCATTCACTTTTACCACTCCCAACCAGGTGGAACCAATCAAACCCATCCTTCTCTGTCTCTCATCATTCTCTATACAGAATCTTTGCAGTCATCCAGCTTTCTGTGTGTGCCAAGCTGTGTGCCTGGTTTTCATCCGCAGCACTCATTTTCTTCAAATATATTTTTGTTCTTTGTTTTTCTCCCTTTCTTAGTTTCACCTCCAGTATCTCGTTATCCTGTTCTGTGACCTCCACACTTTCCACTTTGTTTGGTCTCTTTTAAAAGCGTATTTTTTAGGATTTTTGATCTCCAAATATAGAGCAGAATTGTTTTCGTAAGCAAGAACATTTTGGAAAGTTGGATTCAGGTAAGCACATACTGCATGTGCAGTTTTAGTTGCGAATTATGAATGGGCTGAAAACTCCAGCCATATGCCACAAAGCAGCCGTTCCGGTGAGGCTTTGGGGCCATCAACCGTTCCTCAGAGACGTGTGGGCCATGAGTGCCCGCTGGTTGATCAGGCTGTCTGCAGTTTGGCCACCATCATGACAGAGGAAGTTACGGAGAATTTTATTTCAATTTTGCAGCACAAATGATGAAGTCAAGCCCAGTAAACAGCAGCTTCTAAACTGTGACATCACTGTATTCTTTATATTATAATTTACTCTCGTCTTCAACATCTTGTTTTTTTGGGGTTTTTTTTAAACGGATATAGCTATTTTGATGGTCATTTGGGGTTTGTGATATACTGAAAGTCCTTTCTATGTTTCCTTACACATATGTAATTGGTCAAAAAGATGACACAGAACTCATTTTCTCCACAAACTTCCTTTTCACAGCAGCAACAGTTTTAGTTTTTACACCCAATATTTGTGATTGAGCTGTTGCAGTCAGTTTCTCCTCTTTGATGCTGCACTGTGTTGGTGTTGCAGGGTGCGATGCTCCTTTCACCGTGTTCATTTCAGAGGAGGATGTGAGTCCAGGGCACAGAATAGACGAGGAATAATTAAAACGCATGGAGGGAGATGAAGCCCCTCTTTTGAAGCGTGCACATGGTCAGCTGTTGATGTGTAATGCGGTGTGTAGCTTGTGGAGACTCTGTGTCTTGTTTGTGTGATCGCAGCAGAAAGAGGGAGACAAAGAGCCAGCAGGCAGGCAGTGGCTACTTGGTAATGAGACAGTGAAGAATAAGCTTGGCAGTATCAGCAACAGATCTCTCTGCTCTTCCTCTTCCTCTCTGCCTGCCTCTGAAATGACCTTTGCCCCCTTCCGCTAGTCTCCAGCATCTATAGATAGAGCAAGAATGAGAGGAGAAAAAAAGCGCCGGAATTGAAACCAGAAACAAAGCAGCTAAAAGGCTTGAAGATGAAGACAAAGGACAGACTAATAGGGCCATTTGATGAGGAAAAAAGAAGGATTGTAGATTTTAAGCTGACCTCAGCATAAGCTTGCATGGTGATCCGTCTCATCTGTCTCTGATGAACTGTTGACCCGTCTGAGCTGCATCCTGCCTCTCACTCATACATAAAGCGCTCCTGTTCAAAGCGGGTATGAAAAATAGATGGATGGATAAAACCACAAGGAAAGAAATACACAAAAAAACGTATTTCTGATGGCTTTTTGAATTCCCCCGTCATTTCCAGTGTTTACTGTAAGTTGCTACTTTTTCGAATGCACAAAGGATTCGAAACTCTGAGGCACTTTTTTGCATTTCTGCCGGCATACCTTGCATTACATAGGCGTTTAGATTCTAACTAAAGACAAGATGAGGGGTGCAGCGAGAAGAAAAGATCTGGAATGCTTGAAATGGATTGAAAAAAGATATGTCAAGGCTGCCTTAGCAAAGCTTAAACCCTGACATTCCTCGTTTTGTACAGTTTGTCCAAATTGAGCTAGTATCTCTCTGTGTCAAATGCGTTATCTCTTGCTTGTCGCTGACAAACAACTCAATTCTCATTCCCAAGTAGCACTCACCACCTCCGTCCGTAAATAATACATTAGTTTAGTGCTGTTAAGATCTACACCCATCAGTGAAGGTTACCTGCTCAGAGTCAGCCCGTTTTAACATGCGGCCATTATCAGTCGGTGTAGGCGCTTGTTTTATTTATTAAATGGTAAATCATGTTGTTGCACAGCTGTGACAGCACATGTTCTGCCTCTGTTGTTTCTTTTTTAGTTGTAGTTTGGCTCTTTTGGAGGAGGATTCCATCAGGAGCAAATTTCTTGATTTGTTCCGTGATTGTGCTTATGAAGTTCTACTCCCTGCTGAGCTCCAGACTCCGTTTGCACTAATTTGGTGCGTAGTGGAGGGCAGGCAAGGCACAAACAACAAATCAATAGATGGATGTTGACCACATGGATGGCCCTCCTGCCCCTGATTTCTTATTGGAGGCTTAAGAAGTTTTGTGTTGTTTCCTCAGAAATCTCCCCTTTGCTGTCCTTCAGTGACTCCAGCACTCTTTTACTCTCTGAAGCTATCTCTCTGGTACCTTTCACCTTTTCCTTCCAATATACCACTTTCTACCAACATCACTCTGACATTTTTGTCCCTGCCAGTCTGCTATCAGCCTTCTATCTCTGCCTCTCTGTTCTATTAGGAAAAGGTTTCCTTCAGAGGAAATTTGCTCAGATGAGTCTTTATGGCCACTGAATCTTTTGAGCTCTTGAACCTCTAGCGCTTTAATCAGGTGTGACTGGGGGATGAGGAACAGAGACATGAGCTAAGTGGTAGCAAGACAGATAAAGGAGGAAGGGAGAAGAATAATTTACGTGGTGATGGAATTGGAAAAGTGGAAGGGGCCGGTTCCTGGTCTGGGATGACCAGTTCCTGAACTTTTGTTATCCATTTCTTATGATTTCTACTAAAGCAGAGTGACCCTGGCCACCCTCGATGTCTGAGCAGAGTCAATATGAGATACCAAAGAGAAGATAAAGTAGAGTTGGATAAAGAACAGTAAGCATGGGGAAAGAGGTGGTTAGTAGCATCTATCTTTATTAATGGCCTCAAACAATAAATATTTTTTTGTGCGGAATTAACCAAGACATTAAATCACCATAGCCTGTTGCAGATATTACCGAAGTTTCCACTGGCAGTCATCGTGCAAAAGGTTCTGTTTTTCTCTCGTAAAACAGAAAATATCAGTAGGATCCCTAAATTTGACAAATAATAAAATAAACTTGCAATGCCAATAATGATAATATTATTATTAATAATTTAAGTGCAACTCAATTTTTTGCATCTGGCTTCAACCTGGTAGAATTCTGTTCACTGCAATTCAGCAAAATGTACAGCTGGACAGGGGACCTTCCTGCTCAAAGAATACTTTATTTTCGCATAATATAGTTTCTTTAAATCATAACAAAAAACTGGCATTTTTTGCAATTCAAATGAGCAGGATAGGATGGGACTCGCTACTCCACATCAAATGAGTTGGAAGAAGCTGTTCCCTTGGAATCTGCAGAAATGATGACTTTTGGAGGGGCCCAGCTCATGCATAAAGAAGAGCAAGGGGATGTGGCCTGGACCACCAGCTTCATGCATATACATCAGCCAACAACCCAGGTGACAGAATTCATACAACAGAGGGGTCATGCTGTGGACTCCGTAGAAGTGGCAGTTGATAAGACTTAAAAGTCTGTCATGCCTCACGAGTGGTGTATCAACGCTTGTTGTGTTAAAGGTTGGATGGAAGCTTAACAGCATGATTATTAGTATTTCCTCTTTGGCAGGAGGATACTTCTCAGCTAGACCCCAAATATGGAATACATCCTAGAAAAGGTGGGCAGCTTGATGTTTAATCAAGACAAATATTCATATCTTATGAGACTTGAATTTTAAAGCCAAGGAATATATGCAAATTTTAGGTAGATGTATGATCTCTAATCAAAAGCATAAATGGAGAGTTTGAGTGTGTAAAAAAATGGCAGTTTGCTAGAGAAAAGTTAGTTTGAGATACTGGACTTTTTCATGATTATAAAACTTACGCTCTGGACTGCCACCAGGATCATGTTCGTATTCAAAAAATACTGCGACCGTTGGCCCCAAACTCTGTTTCTCTTCTCAGCCCGCAAACATTTTCTTTCTTTTCCAGTCATGGATAAATTGAATAAATGAAGTTCTGTTTGAAACTCGTGTAGCGGATGTGTTCATGCTGGTTGGTCATTACTTCTTAGGGAAACTTGATTTGTTGCAATCATACTCTCCCTTCATGAAACAGTGATTTTCCCGGCAACTCACTGCTCCCAATAATCCTGCTTCCTGCACAACCTATCAGCATGCTGCACGCAGCCTCTCCATCTCGTCATCTCTTAAGTGACTTATTTATCCAACGCGCCAACTGTTCCCAATGCGGTGACGGCCCACGTCCTCAGTGACCCTTGTTGTCACATAGTGTTTTTTTTCCCACATCTCAAAGTGACATCACACAATTACGAGGTGCTCATCTGACCAGTCCTTTGCTCATTTCAACCCACTGCATATTCATAATTGTTGTTCTGCTCACTGAAGGTGCCTCCAAACCTGCCATTAGTGGCTTGATTGCACTAATAACCAACCAAGAAAATAACCTTGTCCTTTCAGCCCCGCCCGTTCACGTCCCTCAAATCCTCGTTGTTTGATTTGAAATCTTGGTATTTGTTTGGGCTGTACAGCACAGCAGCTCAGCCCTCTCTGTTGTTGCTTTGCCAGCTTAGAGAGGCCTTTTGCATCACATGTCAGGGTTTCTTTTTCAAATACTAAAATTGTCAGTGCAAATATATATCCATTTATGAAGAGTTTTTGTTTGACATATGCCAAAACACTCTTGATTTGCTCCTTCTTGGTCTTTGCCAATGCTGAAACATGTTTGAGGTGATAATACTGACTTCAGGGACGTTGAATATTCTCAGCTGGTCACATTTTTTAAACTTACTTAGCACAAACTGTTTCTGACTCTAGCATAATTGCTTAACTTATGGGGCATGTTTTGCTCCAATAAGCTGTCAAAGCATCCCCATGCACTTATTCATCAATGTCATCATTAATTGGATATGGCACAAAATTATATCGCTTAGCTAGATGTATTGACAGGATCCAAACCGCTGTATGTATGTTGAAAAGTTGTGTTCTGCTGTGGCTTCTATTTTTGTCCCAGTGCATGGGGGAAATCCCTTGAGAAAGCATGACTTTCAATAATGTTATGTCTTTAATACACTGAGTGGACATTTTAGGCTATATTTCTGGAGAATGAAGCTGTAACTGAATAAGGCTCTCTACACCGTTCAGCTATGATTATAAGAAGTTTTAAAAACGGAAGAAGTTTACCATATGAACAGCTTTATAATGCAGTATTGCCTCCCACGTGGTCTCACAAATGCGCACACCTTTACAAAACACGCACACATTCAGAGCCACCCACCACTAAACTAGACCTGACTGGTTGACGTTTCTCTACGGAGGGACACTTCCTTTAATGGCGCCGGCCTCATCTCCCGTCTCCCCTGGAGTTCACCTGTCTTACCCCAGACATCTCAGGGGTCTGACAAGACTGAAAGTGAGAGAAACAGAGAGAGAAGTGTGTGTGTGTGTGCATTTATGTGGGGTGGGGCGGTTGTTTGATAAACTGCCTCTCGCTGAGACAGGTAAACAGAATTTTCTTCCTGTTTTTTTATGGGTTTTTTCCCCCCGCTCTTTCCTCACAGGAAGGGGATCGTTTGAGCTGTCTTTGACAATTACTCTGCTCTCTTGTCTGTGCTGTGTCTATCACAGTGGCTCGGTACATCAGGGATCCAGCCTGGTTTGTTCGTTTTTTTGGGGAGCTTTTTTTTTTTGTTTGTTTGTGTATTTGTTTTCCAGGTAGAAAGAATATCATCTGTATTTGGTCAAAAGCCTCTGACATCATATAAAGATTTTTTTTCATTACTTCACTTTTCATTCTAGTTTTTATTAATTTAACACTGAACTTCTCAGGTGATGCTGGTGGCTCATTCTTATCAGTATAACAATTTATCATCTTTCAGTTCTCAGTGTAACTGGTTTTCTGCCTATATGTGGCCCATTTCCCCTCCAGTTAGGTCTTTGTTTGAATCCATTGTTCTAGAGTTGATGGGTCTGCTGGTTCCATCTTTTAGTGAAAGTGATATTTTTGCAAGCCAGTGTTAAGATCTTAATCAAATACTCACCCTTACCCTGTGTATATTCACAACAGAAAGGTTCTCATTTTCAGTTGTAAATCATTTTGAACCAAGCGTAAGTCTGCCTTATGGAAATAATTTTCCATAAACCACAGCAATTTGTCTCTGGTGACTCTAGCCATGTGACTGTGGCTTATAACTGCAGTCTGACTCGATGGTGGTGTGGGACATGCATGGCAGCCACTATTGTTGGGAACAGTCAAATAATTAAGTTTCCATGTCAGAGTGAATTTTTCATCAATCTCAGATATTTATATCCGAGGCCTTTACCCCATTGAGCAGATCAAATTTAAAAAAGCAATTTAATAGGATACATGGCTGTTATATTTTTCAAACCTGTGACCTTTTTTTCCCAGTACAGCATTGCTGTCTATATAAGATTCATGCAGAAATAAATGACATGCGTGCACTGTTTTCGGAGATATATTTGCAGCATCAGCTCCGTTCATCCATTCAGCATGTGCATAGTCATGCATTGCTCAAGCACATTCCAGCTGGATATCATGATACACAGACAACCAGCAATTACCTTAACATCTGAAGGTACTATTTTCAACTCCTAAACTTTAACCAACGTGGTTGGTTCACCAGCAGGGATGCTCATGTGGTCAGAAAGCTGACCCAATAGACCAATTTTCTGCCACAATACTTAAAGCTTCCTTTTATCTTTTTCCCAGTTGTTTCCGCTGCTGCTTTTCCTTTCTCTCATTTGGTCTTCTGGTATGTTTCCATTTGGGTTGCATTTTTGGAGATTTGGATGTAAATTTTACCTTTGGCAGTTACATGATGGGGAGAATACCAACAGGACATCAGACAGCTTTGGGGGAATAGAGCATGGGGTAGAGGTTGACTGCTAGTGATATAATAACCCTTATTCAGCTGGGATGGCTAGAGAAGGCTGTCAATGCCAGGACCACATACATTAGATTTTCTTGTTGTTGTTATTCTTCTCTGCCTCTGGATCTTTTCTGTGCCGCTGTTCCTTTGTCTCCTTTTGTAAATTATTGAAATATTTCCACAGGAATGTTAGTGGTAATAGAATTCGAGGAATGTCACAGAAAAATACATTAATTAAGCGGAATGGATAGAAATATTTTAACTACAATTTGGTTTGAAGCTTTGTCTTCAAATGGACTGTCATCACAAATTGCTTTTCTTTAAAATAGCTGGTGGGTGCTAAGATACTGCACAGCATGGATCGATGCTCCTTTAAAACAGAATGAGAAGCAAACATATTACAGGAATATATTTGGTTTCAGAATATTTTAGAATGACACATTTTTCCTAATGTGATGTACTTTGTTGTATACCGAGTGTAGATCATGCATTTGCTTCCTGTTTTATTACAAAACCCCGAAAAGATTCAAACATTGACTTCACTGATACACACAAACACAAACATGCAAAACATTTTTTCCAAATTATCCCAATAGTGACCCATCTGTATTATGTAGCCTCCTTGTTAAAAGGCATTCCTGCCTTGGACTTCCTGTGTGATATGAACACTTGTGGCTGGGGAGAATGAAAAGAGCAAATGAACTACACTGTCTTAAGCCCAAGCAGCTGCGTCTGTCTTTTATTTAAACATCTATTTTCTTCAGACTACCTCGAGTGAGTGTGCCATTGTTTCCTTGAACCACTTTCACCATCTTTATTATCCTTTTTCTCTGTGAGTTATAATCTTTATCCATGCCTTTTTTTTCATTTCACTCACTCACTCCTTTCCTTGCTCTCCCACACCCTCTGTCTTTCTGTGATAGTGCATGGGCTCGCTTAAAGCCTGTGTTCTGTATGCTGTGGTGCAAGGTAATCAGTTAACCTGATTAAGCTGCTGATGAAATTAAATCATTTCAGTAAGTGAAAATAATAATATATGTAATAGGTGCAGGATGTGGTGGAGCACATCATGGCACTTTGCTGCAGTCCCAGCTAGTCGGAATTCACCTCCCTCCCTTTATCATTTCTTATAACTCTTCGCAATATGGGAATTAAATGATTGCTCAAAGCAAGTTTTTAAAGTAACTGATATCGGCACTTAAAGATAAATTAAATACATAGTATAATGATGTCTATATTACACAGTATATAATCCTGACCAATGCAAAGCAATAATCTTCTTGGGGTTTATGGTTCATTTGCTGTGTATCTGTAGAGCAGAGCACTGACACCTAGAGATTAGGAGTCACGTGTAATAGTGTTGCAAATTGGCCTGAGCAAGGCAATAGTGATACGTAAGACTGGAAGATTTGTGTAGTTCTGTAAGAAAGAAAGATTGTAGAACTGCCCATGTCTTTCTCAAAAAAAACAATAACCAATGAGGATTAAGTGCTCAGTGAGTTCAGGTTATTTGTCATGCAGAAAAGAACTTTTGATTCTGTATCTCTAATTACATGTGAAACAGATGGTGAATTCTTGGCGATGCTATAGCGAGTGTATCTTACAGCTGAGCTCCAAGGCCATTATTTTGTGTTTCCAATAGAAATATTCAATACATGCTGCATGCTTTCATTACCTTATTAATGGTAAAAGTGCTACAATGCTTTAAAGATTGTTAACTAACAATGAATCACTGGAAATGAGATTGGCCAGGAGAGTTAAATAAGTTTAAAGGACAGACCTTTTAGGAGGGTAATGGCTAGCATGATAGAAAGCAGAAGGCGACAGCAGGCATAAATCGGCAGATTAACTGCCGGCCAGTGGCTAAGCTAACCAGTGGCTGATTAAAGGCTTTGCACCTGTCACTTGTGTAATGATATTTAACGGTGATGTGGAATTAAAGACAATAATGGGATATGAGTAACTCAGACCAACAACAGAAAGCCTCAAAGAACAACAAAATTCAGGAAGATCAGCAAAACATATCTGATATAATAAGTAATACAGTAAACATATAAACTGATAAGTAATGCAATAAATCTATAGAATAT
>JBBBVT010000015.1:10501617-10522560 GCA_037177035.1 Craterocephalus eyresii
ATACAGTAAACATATAAACTGATAAGTAATGCAATAAATCTATAGAATATAATAAATGTATGAATAGCTTAGCTAAAAGTAAGCATAAGTCTAGAGTTATTACAAATAATTACAACACTTGTCAGAGGTCTGTCTTGCTGCCATGCTAATCATGCCAGCTATTATGTGGAGCAGATGTAGCGTTTTCCACCACACTAACCTGAAGTTACTGTTCTTTTCTCTTTAATGATTCCAACGCCTGCATGTAGTAATTAGCACAGGCATTAAGGAAGTTTTAATTTTAGGAACCTCTCTAAATCCTGTTGAACAGTTAGTATATAGTCCAAAATATACTTCACTCATTATTGAAGTCCTATTTCTATATATGCTGCTGCACTGTGCAAGTGTTTGGAGCCACACCACATGTCTTATACATTGCATACATAAAACATAAATTGAACAGTTTGTACTGTGCTGAAGAGTCTGATTCTTCAAAGCATATTGGCAAACTTTCTTTTGAATGTAACCTTATTAAGAATACTTCTTCGAGCTTCCTTAAGGACGTTAATAAAAAAGGTCTTAAAAAAGTAGTCTGAAAATTGTGCAGTATACGGATTGGACTGATAATGAGTGAAAAAGCAGCAAATGTTCTAATACATTTTTGAAAAAAAAACCAGACTGAATAACTATTGTTCAGGATCAGTTTGAAGGATTGCCAGTGAGTCTGTTTTATAAAAAATGATGGTTTTAATATGAATGAAATCAGATTACAAGTAGATGATTAAATATTTAATTTATGTTTTGAGTTTACAAGCCTCACCATCAGGCTGAAACTGTTTACCTTTGTGTGTGTTCACATTGTGTCTCAGATTCTTACCAAAATGAAGGTTTTGACTGTAGCATGCGTCTGCCAGAGCTGTAACATAATGATCGTTCGCATGAGCTGATTCTATTTGACCTGTGTGGATCTGTCATCACAGAGCGCACAAATCGTATAAATGTAATTGTTGTGCCATTACGGGGGACTAGCCCTTTGGGAATACTGGGATACAATCAGTCCATGTCATTGTTGCCTTCTCCCTTTCACAGTCAGGCTGGCTAACCCTAAAGTAACACTCCCTCGATGAGTGATCTATTTATTTTTGCATGACCGCCTTTATCGACAGAGTCTGTAAGCTTCAGGGGGAAAGATGGTATCAGACTCCATTCCCAGGGAAGCAAGCAGTCAGCATACATGCTGTTTATTCAGGAAATGGCTTCTGGTGTTGTATCTGGACAGAGCAGCTGTAATGATAGCATTATCTCTCCGTGAATCCACCATCTTTGCCTCTTATTTACTGCTTTTTTTCTGCCCAGTTTTTGTTCATCCACCTTTTCTGCTCCTTTCTGCTCCTTCATACAGATTCCTTCTGTTACTTGTCTAATTACATTAGTCTCAATTTCGCTTAGTGTTTTGTATTTTAATTTTTTTTAATTCTGTGCCACATTAATGGGGTCACCGTAGGCAACAGTGTCATGTTTTCATAGCATGATGGAGACAGAGTGAATGTGATGTGATGTACAGATAGGCCTGGCGACATCAGATGTAACACTCACAGTGGAGGCCAGACCTACCCTTTGCAGATATGCTTCCCTAACAGACAGACCTTGCCAGAGGGATATACGAGTGCAGCACCGTAGATGGTATCTTATACATAGATCATTGATGACACAGAGCTGGGCGTTTGTGAGAACATATTGTGTAACTTGACAAAGTGAAGTCTGGGCCATAGCTTTTCTGAGCTTCAGGGGAATTGGTATAAAGAGATTATACAGGGGTGATCATGAATAAATGATGGCGAGGATACAGCTCCAAAACCTGAAACGGTGTAAACGCCTGTACTTTTGAACCGGCTATTGAAATATGCATTGTTCTCTTATGTCAGCCTTAGAGCAAACCTGTCTGAACTTCGTTCTCAGACCATCTGATTCTCCCTCCCATCCTTGTCATGTGTTTTCTATTTTCCAAGACTTTATATTTTAAAATGTGAACACAGTTCTGCTCCAATCAGTCACAGGGAATAGTTTAAGAGCATAAAAAAAATTACACACTTTTCTTTCATTTATCTTTTTAATTTAAAAATGCAAAGATGATAAAAAGGTTTCATTTACTGTGTGAGCCATATAAATCAATATTATTCATTATCTTAAATGTGTTGCGGCCATTTCACTCTTGGTTGATTTTGAAATGTTTTAATTGATTTGATTAGCAGTAAAATGGAAATAAACATTGGACAAGGACAGAAGATTCTCAGATATCCACGTTCAAGATCTGCAGCTGAAGTAACTGTCCTATTTCCAACTAATTCAGTTCTTGTGGCATGGCAAAAAGACTGCTATGATGTCTGTAAAGTGGACATGAGGTCACTGACTTGCCAAGTGACTCTGCCATGCCACTGGCCAGTATCTAAGTCAGTCAATCCTCTCCCATTTGTGATTTGGCCTTGGGCTTCTGATACACATTATAGCTCAGGGTGCTTCCCCGCAGTTCTTGTCATCTGAGAATGAATCACTACTCTGGCTCCAGTCGGGGTAGAGTTCAGGCAATATGACCCATAGAACTAATTGCCCAAAGACAGCAGGGAGTGGAACAATGACCACAGAGTGCATTACACTGTCATCTCTTAAAAATGAAATAATGGTTCAATCATGCATGATTATTAGCAGCAAAGGAACCGCAGGGCTTGTGTTTCTAACTAAATAAGCGTTGATTAGTGTGATAGTTTCAGTATAATGACTATAATATACATTGAGCTTAACTGAAATGAAATAAATCTTGCACATTTTATTGAAGATTTGTCATTTCTGATGCATTAATCTTTGTTTGTATTCAGTCCCAGTCTGTTGGGAGCTGGCGCAAGTCCCAACCAAGAGGTGTTTTTATACAGGTGCTGTGTTAGCTGCAACTGACTTCGGGATTATTGACTTGACTGAACTTGAGGAATGTTAACAAAAAGTTTGATTCAATTATTCAGCAAATTCTTTTGGCAGGCATTCCTATTTTTTGTTTGTTTTCTTTGTTTTAACATTTGAACCCTGCAGGGCTGAGGTTTTCCCGGCTTAAACTGACTTATGCACTCTCATCAAGTGATGTTTGAATGATAAATTGTGTTTTGTCAAGTTAAAGGACTCCCATGACCTTCTTTTGCTTTTTTTCTTCTTTTCCAGAGGATCTTCTTCCAGCAGGCTTCCCTAACATCGACATGGGTCCTCAACTCAAAGTAGTGGAGCGTACTCGAACAGCCACCATGCTCTGTGCTGCCAGTGGCAACCCTGATCCAGAAATCACCTGGTATAAAGACTTCCTACCCATAGACCCCAGCACAAGTAACGGGCGAATCAAACAGCTACGCTCAGGTAAGGAAAATTCTGTTTTACTTATAGATTTTTAGCTTCCGACTCAAAAAGTGTTTCTTCTTATGTCTTTCAAGCATTTTGATCACAAATAACTCAAACGTTTCTTGTCTTTTGCAGCTCGCATACTAGCATGTCACAGTAGTGCCTTTTTGATCGTGGGAAAGAATTTTATTTTATCAGAGTGTGAGTTTAGAGAAAAGCACTGAAACAAATTCTTAAAAACGTCCTCAAATAATTTGAATACAAGGAGTGAAGTATGAATTCAGCGGTGTTGCCATTGTGCAGCTCCAAAGATGTGCTTTAAAAAGAAACTATTTTTTTAGGGTGTCCCTTTGCAGAATGAGGTCAAATGATTTCGCAACAACCCACATGTGTGTCATGGCAGACAATGGGAACAATGTCCACATCCTAATGATAAAACTCAAATGTGGATATGTTGTCTTGTTCCCATTGATTAAAGCCCGATGAGAGGCCCAGTAAAGCAAAGTCTAATTATATAGCTAATTAAGTGCAGGCCCTGGAGTGGCTCTGGGCAATAAGGGTAGATATTTTAGGTCGATGATTTGTCGCCATTTGAAAAATCCAATGACTCCCATTTGATTTGTTGCTGCAAACGTAAATCAGGGTAGACACCTCTAAATAAAGAATCTGTTCCCATTGAGTCCCTGCCCTAGTTGTGGCTCTCAAGAGCTGTACAGTCAAAAGAATCAATATTTTATTTCATTATTCATGAATGACCAAATACAGCAAGTTTACTGGGCTCTTTTAACATTTTAGACATCATTTCTGTTAAACCTTTAACTTCAGGTCAAAACCTTGAATGCCTGACTTTTCCCAAATCTCTGAGATGGTTTCATAGCTGAAGGCATCTCAAACAACATATCCTGAGGAGCCCTGATAAAGTGAACAACCAGTGCTTTTGACTCGGATTTTAGTGCAAAGACCAGACTCAACACTGTTTTCCCCTAGATGCTGATGCAGGCCTTTGACCTCATGCTGTCAGTGACCTGTGTTGTCTTTCATTTGAATTAGAATTGGTTTAATAGCTGTTTAAAGGAGATTTTTTTGTTCATTAGTATAATTGTAGGCATGATATTTGATATGTAAAGCCCAAGTAAGAGATGTGAAGCAAAAAAAAATAAAATAAAAAAACGGTGTGGGGGGGTATGTTGGGGGAGTGACCACATATCAATTACTGCCCCTCTGTGGCCAAGTAATATTACTAACCTTAGTCTAAGATAATGTCAAAGCATATGTAGACGGGCAGTTGATACAGTAAGTGGTAACATGTATGTTCAGATGTTTCTTGCTCAGTTATTATGTGATGTTGGGTTACCTGGTCAATATATTGATTTATTTATTTTCTTTCTAAAATGTAAAGGTTGTTATTAAGCTGGGGGTGAAGATTTGTGCAGATTTGTAGCCTGTCAGAGACAGTGCTGGGATTCTGGTGTTTATTTCTCAGGTCCGTTTTGCGACTGAAAAGCTTTTCTTCCGTGTTTTAGCTTATCATGTAGTCATGTGAAGGGTTGTCTCTTAAAATAAACTCAACTTTGTCCCCATGGCTTTGTGAGTTCTAAACTTGTGTGGATGGCAGACAAGGAAGTGAAGCTGAGCTGTCTGTCTGTTGTCTAACCTCCGTAGGCTATCATCTGTCTTTATCTGTCCCATGATTTCTTCAATTGTCTTTGTGTTCCATGTTTAACTGGCACGAACTTTGTTTTGTTGTCTCTTAAAGTGTTTTGTCTATATTAGTGTTTGAAACTCAGATGTGCGTCAGTATACATCAGAGTGTTCAAACACGTTTTATTTGGTTCTGACCCATCGGCCAAGTTCAAACAAAAAGAGGAGGATTAAATAAATCATAAAATCAGACTAAATAAGTAGGAAATCTGACATGAATGGATTAACTTGTTGTTTAAACAAAAAATCCATTTCATAATTAAAAGTGTAATTATTTTAAATTGTAGACTACGTTTATATAACAAATGACTACAACTAAATATTCTTTCTGTTTACAAAAAGCCCTAAATTGCAGTTCCTATAAATATTGGGTAACTCTCACCTTTAACCCAACCTAAAATGAACTATGTTGTTCTTCTTTTCTTTTTTATTTACTTCTTGCTTTGTCATTTTCAGAAACCTTTGGTAAGTGTCAACCAAAATCAAACTAACCCTCTTTCCTTGAAGCAGATGGCATATATGTACTTTCCAAAATGCATGAATCCCTTACCCTCCCACTGCCTTGTCCTCTTTTTCTGTTTGTGCTTTGTTTTCTACTTCTGTTTATTCTTTACTTTAATTTAGTTTTACCCACACTCTTTCAAATGTAAACTTTATCGTCTTTCATACCACTACTGTGGAACTTAAAGCCAAGAGATTCTGCACGACATGAGGAGGCACGTCCCTCTTCTCAGAAAAGTATGAGTTCCCAATGTTACCTTGGAAATGAATGCTGCCTTTTTTAATTTTTCCATGACCATATTATCCAGATTTTACTTTGCCACTGCCCACGTTACATCTATTTTAAAAAATCTTTCTCCCCTGCTATGTTGCAAGACAGCAAGCTGTCGAGAAATAATTGGACTCTCATTTGAATCCAAGATAATAATTACTTTTCAGTCATAACTCCCAGTATTTTTAGGCTTTTGGTAAGATGAAGAGCAAGCATATTTCCCAAGCAATTCACTTTTTTTGGAGTCTGTATACTATATATTTATACTAGGATGTTAAATGGTTGAACTCCAGTTCTCACAACATAAGCTTTGCTGTCCAAAAATACCCCAAAATGTCAGGAATGTGCTGATAGGAGCTAAAAGCTTATGGAGTTTTCTCCAGGTGCAGGCCGCTGCAGGACTGCACCTTCCCATCCCACAATCAGGCTGGGTCGCCCTCCTTGGTTTTGGTCAAATATTTTTTCAGTCTCTTGCCAGTTTGGCCCACACATTGCCACATTTTACACTCTTTTTCAACTACTTGCAAAAATATACCCAGTCATTTAAGCCCTGTATATTTTTCTGGAATTTTAAACTGTATGTGTTGGAAGGCAAGAAAGGAAATTACTTTTCTTTTTTCAAGGTAATGTTAGTTTTTGGTGATAGCACTTTTTGTGTTTTTGCTTTTTTTAAAAACTTTTTTCCCCCTTCATTGGGTCCTTTTGCTGGAAAGCTCAGCACTTGCACAGATTTATGCTGATGAGAAAAAAGCCTGAATGCTCAAGCCCCCTGTTCTGCACTCACCTCATATCTTCAACACTTCTACCATCCTCAGCTTTACTGTTTAGGATTAATTCTTAAACAGCAAAGCTCAAAAAGGTCAAGGTTCAAAAGATGACCTCAGGATATTTTATTTTTGTCCTTTAAATCTGCGTGATCAGATTGCTCCTGACAGTTTCTGAGGCCCTGCTGTTTGCTCTTTTGCATCAGCCCCACTTTCAGATATCAGAAGCTCTGAATCTTGTAAGACTGGGTGGTTAGATAAAGAGAAATGACATGTCAAAGGGGAACCAGGAACAGAAGTGGACTGGCAATTAGTTGTTAAAGAACGCTTTCCAGTTCAACCAACACCCCTGATTTCACTTCCCCTTTTAATTCTGTGTAATTTTCTCTGTGATGCTGATAGATACATGCAGTTCTGTTGCATTCACATTTAAATAAATAAACAACAAACAGGTATTAATATATTAACTGTTGTATGCAAGATGGCTGACTAGCTGGCAGACTGGTTCCTTATGTTCCAGACCATGCTGTGCTGGTGGGACAGTGATATTTGCAACAGGGTCCCCTGAGGAGATCCTTTAGTGCAATGTAGGGAGCCTGACATTTCTCCCTAAGTTTCCATGGCTGCAGACCCCAGGCCCTTGCTGGCCTTGTCAGCCAGAACAGATTAACCACAAGCTACAGTCAGAGGATGGAGAAGAGTATTCATAAAGATTAAGGACATTATTTAATATAAAGGTTTAAAATCATGAACCGACATTACATGGATCCTTTACACTCACAGATTTATGCACATGTGTGACTCACACTGAGTTCAATCGCAGTTAATCTGCAGGAAATTCTCGCATGTTGGCATCAAAGCCGATCTGGAGGGAGAGGAAGACGTTTGTAGATGTGGTAACAATGGGCAATATTTTTCTTCTATTTTTATTTATTTTTATATAATTTTCTAACACTTGCTGTGACTTCAACCGAAACCTGGCAGGGGTCTGTAGAGGAGAAGGTCACCCAGATGCTCTCAGCAGAGTGGTCTGATTTTGACACTCAGCCAATCACGCAACCCATTCACCTTACACGCAGATGTGCAACATATCTGGCCAGATTGCCTCTAGCCAGACGATAGCCCTGACTGATTTTTTTCTTTTTTTTAAAAATCTGAGTTGTTTAACAAACAGCTGTGTGTTCTGTGGAAAAGATAATACCACATTTGATAATGTGAGGAGGACAGCAGCATGTTAAGATATATTTAGGTCATTGCCACCCTAATCTGATCAACCTCCGGATGGCCAGAGTTTAGAAGGGGAGCTTATGGCCATTAGGTTGCATGACCTTAATACAGGTGAATTTACCATTGTGATTGAATACTGGCTAGCCTCTGCAGACTTGGCCAAACACTCTTTCATTATTTGAATCTTTTAATGAACTTTGATTTTTTAAAATTAACCATTTCAAGATACAACAACAACGATACCTGAGTCTCATTATTAAAACAGACTTGATTTATTTCTTTTCTTTTTATGTTTTATGTTTCTGTTCAATCTTTTGCACTGAACTACCTCTGCTAACCCTCTCCTGCCTCATTACCCTCCGGCATCCGCCCATTTTCATTTCTTTAACCTTGTTTTAGCTCTTTTGTTTTTCATATGTTCCTTGTGAAGTCCTCCTATGTATAAACCTGCTTTATTAACATTAACCTAACTCTAACCTAAACCTAACTCTAACCTTAACCTCTAACCTTTAACTCGTGGCCTCTTAACTCCCAACTAAAATTCATCTTTGCTAAAGCAAAATAAACCAACCTCCTGCAGCCTCTAATCAAACTCTAACTCAATAACACCATAACCTTCCCACAGCCCTGTTGTCCTCTGTCTTGTGAATTACCTGTTATCATGTCAACTATCATATCAGAAATGATTAAAATGATATTCAGGTTTTGCCTGGTTTTTAAAAGATTCTTAGTTAAATTGTGACTGTTCATGGATAGGTCATGTTTCTTTTAGAACAGGTTTACAGGCTTTAGAAATTTGGAAATTAGGCAATTAAATGAAGAAAATAAGCATCTACACTGATTTCTCACTTTATTAACACTGGTAATTGTATAAGTAAAGTAAACACTCACAATGGACTGTTCAGTAAAATCGATCTTAACAAATGTAAACTTTACACTTATACTTTAAGTATAGACATCTTATTTTTTCCCCCTGTAATTTAAGCACAATTCAAAGCAAGGAATGATGTACTAATGAAGGTCCTTTATAAGCCAGGCAGAACTTTAAACACAGTGAATGAATCCTGATTGCTGGTATCACAAAAGATGATTCTATATGCAGAAATGCAATATCAATCTGACCAGATGGCATTGAGAGGTCCCCCCCAAACCCCCCCCCCACCAAGCCCAGCCACCCACATCCTTTATTGTACTATGTAGAATATGGAAATTGCTGGCACCACTTTACATCTTAAACACCAGGGGCATATTCGCAGCACAAATTGCATAAGCACACTGATGCAAATTCACATGCGGGGTCCTTTTAATTTTTTTCACCTCAATTCACCACCGGCGTCTTTATAAAATAATATGAGTTTTCCCCTTTTCCCTGGTGCAGCCAAAATATAACACTGCAGCACAGTGGATAACAGACTATGGTTGGTCTGCAGAAGTTCAGCACCAGTGGTTGTGGAAGTCATGCCTTCCTCAGATGCCCCAGGAAGCCTCTGAAGTTCTTTTTCATCATCACAGTAATGTTGATGGACTAAGTCAAGCTCTGACTGATGTGTACTCTGAGGTGTCTGAAGGTCGGCACAACCTCCACTCTCTCGTCACCACTAATGATGCAGAGGAGATGGATATTGGGCTTTCGCCTCCTACAGCCCGGGATCATCCCCTTCATCTTGCACATGAGGTTCAGTTATTTTCTGTTCCAAATCTCCAGGTTCTCAACCTCTCCTCTCAGTTGTCAGGGTTTCAGTCTATCGCAATGATGTCATCAGCAAACCTCACTTTGGCATGGCCCTCGTAGTGAGGTATGCGGTTGCGAGTGTAGAGGGAGAAGAGGAGGGGGCTCGCGTTCCCCTGTAAGACACCAGTGTTCAGATTGATTGTGAGATATGTTTTCCCATGATGTGCTATAGAGGAAGTTCGGAATCCAGTTGCGCAAGCATGTATTGAGGCACAGGTTAATGAGTATAGTGGCAGGGTTATGGGGAGAGGTGGTGTTGTGGGAGGAGCTGTAATCGATAAACAGCAGCAACACTTAACTGCTTTTCTGAAAAAACAATAACATGATGTACTCTGTAGATCTGGTAAACTCGGACACAGGAAGAAAGAGAAAATAAATGAAGGAACGGCTCAAGCAAGAAGAGAAAAGGAATTAAGAAAAAACAGCCGTGAGCAGGAGGACAGTTTAATGCGAATTTGAAGGAGTTGAAGCTAAGCTGGCGCCCCTACACAAACCCAAAGCTCTGCTTAAAGGCATACATTTCCCATTTCAACAGTTCTGGCTGCATTTAAAAGGCCCACCAGCCTAAAACCGGAAAAACTCAATATTTTATTGTCCCTAATGGGGCATTTGGCTTGCAGTCAAGCATGTAACACAATACAGACTCACAATAAACACAGAAGAGAGAAACATACAACTCTTAGTGAAATGAAACAATTGAAAGAGCAAGGGGATTGAATGACTGGGGAGAAGGGATGAACCTTGAGGTAAGGAGTCTATCTGTCACAGTTAAACGGGTTTATGACTTGAAGGATAAATAAGAATGTCAATCTGTAAGATTTAACTTGTGTTTCCTGAAGGTATAGTCTGAGATTCTAGTGCAAAGGGGATTCCATTATTTCTGCCGCAAGTCTGTTTTATTACTTATCCTGATACCAGGAATAGAGTACTGGCGCCTTTTACTGTTTTACTGACCTCTTATTCAAGGTCCATTGGTTGTGAAGAAGCTTATACCGGAGCATTTCATGTCAAGTTAGGAAACCAAATCTCTCATGCTCATAGCCACAATAAAATGGTAAGACCTCAATCGTTGCACTTCCTATCATAGAATATCAAAGCTAAGGAGTGGGGTTACAAAAAGGATGGCAAGATGCCATCCATTAAAACCTGCAGATTTGTGATACCAGCAAAAAGAAGTATTGCTTTTGGTCCTATATTTTTCCCTTCCCCAATCAATAAAATTCCCCAGTTCTGGAAGAGATTATTCAATGGTCTCATAACCTAGTTTCAGTGGACATTTCAACCCAAAACCCTCCTCTAACCACATTAACCTGGACCTGAACTGATGATGTGTCTTCATTTTGTGTCTCCTCCAGAGGGTACCCCGATTCGAGGTAAGAAGTTTAACCATCACAAAAAAAAAGTTAAATAAGAAAGAAAATAGCTTAAATAAGAAAGAAAAAAGCTTCAATGAATACATAATCAGACATAATCACTCCTAATTCTACCACATGACCAAATAAGGAAACTAACATAAAGGATTTCCAATTTATTTTCTTTATCTAATTACATCATTCTCATCTGTGTCTTTGTTCTGTGTACACCGTTTGTGAGACTAGTCTTATGTGTGTCACAGTCTCTTGCCTCATGTCATTTTTCCATTTCTTCCATGTATGTGTGTGATCTGTGTTGTGCTTTGTCACTATCTCCTCCACATCATTAGCGTCCAGAAACTATTGAGGGATTCAAACTTGTGTTGCCAGCTGTTTGATAAAGATTGGGAAGGTTAAAAGAGGGAGGAATGGTCAAGGCTGTTAGAAAGTGATATTTAAGCGTCTTATTCATGCAGATCAAGAAAAAGGGAAATTTGAGGGCAGGTGATTGTAGTCTTATATATTGATAAGACCAGACTTTTTTTATATACTATAAACTCTTCAAGGCAATTTTAGTTACCCTCTTTTTCCCCCCCTTTCTCCTTCTTTGCTTTGATCTTTCCGTTCACCACCAGTGCACCAGCCACATCATGTATGTTAATGCACCTCCCTCATAGCTGGAGATGGTATGTCAGGGGAAAAGCTGGCATAAATTACATTTGATTTAATTCCCTCCAATCTGCTGTACTGCAGCTCATAACTGCAAAACTAGGGGTGCTGATGTGTACACTGGCTACCTTTTCAAAACAGGTAACATGCACACTCCTTTACCATGCAAACAAAACGAAAACAAAAGAAAACAGCTTTCATTACATCAGTAGACGAACGGAAGGATTTCAAGGAGGGACAAAGATGTAAGAAAGTGTGATTCTTTTGAATTTTACAAACTCATTGTTCGAATAATTAATCTTTTTCTCTTTATTTATTTTTTCCTAATGCCCCCCAACAGTGTAACTTTCATGTGTAATTATCAATCAGTCTAGTTGAATCATTCACTCCCAGGTGATTCAATGTGATTCAGTGTGTTTGTTGTAAAATGCTTTAGTTCCGCAGGCTGAGCAGGTAAGTAAATATCTCAGTTTGACAGGATTGCCCATGCATTCAAGGGGATGGAATAAATGCTTTTGGTTTTCCGATTACAGCTTGCTACAGCCAAGGAGGTGATTCATTTAACAGTACAGCTCCCACAGTAAGGTTAAGGCCCTCCATCTTCTACCATTCATGAACATTGCAGGGTATTTTTTAGACTAATTTCCAATGCTTCACTCCTCTAAACCCCTTACTTATGAAAGACATCGCCAATCCCTTTCCTCATCTCCTTTTGTTTGATTAAGAGAGGCTCATAAATCATATTGTGGTGAACAAAGGCAAGCCTTACTAATGAACTTTGCATTTGCATACAGAGATAAGCTGCCTTTAGAAAGAAGAAAAACACAAGCACGCACAAACACACACATTACCCCTTGGCTGCACTGTCTTGCCAGTTTTCGGCTTATAAATTGTATAGGATTTGGTGCACGGCGATGTGCACACATCCATAGACATCCTTCTACATTAGTGTGTACACTAATCTGAGTAAGCTATTCCATTTAACAAAGATATTCAATTCCAATTGCTTAGTCACTTTATGTCCCTTTGTATAAGAGCTGATTGCCAAAATGAAAAAGCTGAATTCATTTTGCATTCACACAAAGCCATGAGGTAAGCGACAGGTGTAAAGGTAGCCCGACTCCCTACCTGCTTCATCACCTATTTAATGGGAACGTTACAAGCCACCAGATGGGCTGTGACAACAATGGCATCACACATGGCGCTCCATGCTGGTGCGGTCACAGTACAATGACCTTGAAGTTGTGACAGAGTGTTTATAGAGTGACAGAATGAAGACAAAGCAAAGAGATGGAGGGAGAGTGGGCAGTTCAGTCTTGAATGTGACACAGTGACATTCGCTGATTGCTTCAGTGCAGCCAAAATAAAACCAAAAGTTATCTGTTGACAACTCCTATGTCCGCTTTACCATTCAAAGCAAAAGTTATTTCATGGCTTTAATGAATCTGTACCTTTTGTGATTTGTGTTTTTGCTACACATTTGTATTGTCTTAATTCATAAATTCGCTAAGAAAATGAAAAAATACAAAATTCTGTTTAGAAAAATTGGATTGTGCAATTCTCTGAGCAGTACGGGCTTTACATATTAGGAAGGGTAGTATTTCTTGTGTGTTCACTGATACAGTAAGGTGCTTATATAGAGCCCTAATTGGACTGTAGAAGAGCGTTAGTGGGTAGTGTTTGGATGGGGGGAAATGACAAGAGAAGCGAAATGAGGGGCTAATGAGAGTCATGAATTGAAAAAAGAGAGATAAAATGATGAAAAGAGCAGTGTGCCACCAGAAGGCCTGAGTGGGATGCACAAGGAGCAAGAGGGACGGATAGGAAGAAGGGTAGGGCTTGGCCAGCCATTTTGTTGATCGCCTAAACAAATCAATCAAGGCCCACTGGAGCACACTAATTGAATTACACAAATGGGACTGGGGGTGGTGGTGGTGGTGGGGGGAGGGGGGTGGTATACACATGGTAAAGCTGCTACAGAGCAGCGGCTGGGGTGGGCAGACACCTGCTTCAGGCACTTTCTGAAATTAATCATCCATACCGGCCCCTCCTCGCTTTTTGTTTATTCCCTCATCTATCCTTCTGGTTTTTGTGTTCTTGTCTCTCTTCAACTCTTTCTTCCACCTCTTTCTGCTGTAATTGTTTTGTTCTCTCTCTCTGTTTCTCTCTATGGTTATTGTCCTGTTGTCTGGTTTGCTTCCTCCCAGTCTTCAGACAAAAAAAAAAACACTGAAACCTTTTAAGTAAATGTTTTTTCTGAAACTGCTTTACGTGCCAGGTTGTAAGAAAACTTAGTTAAGTTCTTGCAAATTTTTGATAGATAGAGGCTCAAATGTTGGAGTACGGGCCAAAATGATGTACTTTTTGCAGTTTCTGAAGAACGTTTGTCCCAAATACATGTCATTGTTGAACACTGCCCTGGCAGATCGCTTAGTTATCTTGGCACCTTGTTGCTCATCAGATCACCCTGCAGCACGTAGTGCTGTTAACCAGGGAAGCTGGGATAAATGCTCCAGACCCACTGCCGATTACAGTCTTCTTTATCGGATGGATGAAGGCAGTGAACATACTGCAAGACAGTCAGGAGTGGGGAGTGGTGAGAGGCGGGAGGGTGTGAGTGTTTGTGGTTATTCTGATTGCAGAGTAATGGCTTCACACGGAAGATGATGTCATTATTAGTTAATTTTGCCTGAATCGTAGATTATTCATGTGTGGATTCTCTCAGACTCGATAATCCAAATTGAAAATACTACATCAACAAAGATAGAAAAAAGATGTTATCCTCTGTCCTTTAACTAAATAAAACATGCACCCTATCTCTGCAGGGGCAGTCCTCCTGCAGTTTTCTGACGGTCAGTGTGTGTAGCCACAAGCTGGACTGAGAGCCAGTCCTGTTCCAGGACATTCGCAAGTCAATTCCCACAAAATCTCAGTGTCCTTCAACATTTTTCTGTCCTTTTTAATTGAACTTCATCAGATTTTTTCTGAGTTCTCATCTAATAGTCTGTCTGCCTGATTAGAAATCTGGCTTTTGTAAAATAGATTTTATTTAAAAGAAAAAGTGAAGGCCATTTGACAACTGGTCTTTAATGTAGCTAATAAAAAATTTAATGCAGTGACCTTCCGTATTTAAGTCTAATAAAGACAGTCAAACTGTGCTGATGCCAAATAGCCATGGATATTAGTTAGCATGATGTCAAACTGACTTTATTTTTTGTTTTTTTCATGAGTTACTCTGAAATCAAGCAAATGAAGCTTGTCTGCGATAGTTATTTTTGTATGTGATAAGACATAATAGCCAGAAATGAGGACAACATGCCACAAGGCCCCATGTCAGACTTATTTAATGAGCCCTGTTTGGCCATTTTGTGAACAACACAAAAAAATAGCTGTTTGTCACCAGGCTCATCTTTATCAGTAAACACTCAGCGTGTGAGCAGACTCTTTGCTTGGGTTTTATTGTGTTCATGACAGATAATTTTCAACTTTTATTTCATTCCCAGTGTTTGCTCTTTTTCTGATAAAAGAGGGGGGAAAAAGCGCCGACGGCCACATGTGTCCTGGTAAGCCACAGGCTGGCTGAAGAGACGGAGAACAATTATGCAAAACAGAGCATCATCAACTTAAAATGAAGGAGAGAAAGTGATAGCGAGGGAGACAAAAGGAAATGGTAACAAAGAAACACATGGGTGGAGTTTGTTTTTTGTGCAAGAAGGCACGCTCGCACTGCTCCTGGCGAGAGGATATCAAAGGGGAATCGTTTGATTCTGTTTCTTAGAAGTCTGTAATTAAACTCTAATATCCGGCTTTTAAATGACTGCGGACTGGTTAGCATTTAGACTTGTTTTCATTTGATATAGCTGCAGATGCTGATTCCTTTAGTATGATAGTCATTTGAACTAACTCCTTTTAACATACAAAAGTAAAGCCATGACTCCAAGAAAATGTGACACAGTGGAAAAGCAGTGGGTAGAAAAAAAATGTGGAAAATCTTGACAAGGATTAATCTTTATTTCATCTTTGTTTGCATCACTTTCTCTTCTATCCTTTTTGTTTCCTTTTTCTGTCTCTTCTTTTAAACTCAGCTAACTTCCCTTCCCACTATCTGTGGTCTGAAAACAAAAAAGACTCTATGTGTTCCCACACAGCTCCACTTTGAAATGATGGCTGGAGAATGTAATAAATCCAGTGTGGAAACAGATAATACCACCTGGTGAGAAGCCTCCACCAAAGATGTGCAGAGACAAATGACACTCCCTCTGACTCCTCAATGGCTCTTATCTCTTTCTCCTCCTTGCTTTCTCTCCTTCACTTAGGAGACGCATTACCCTGCTTCATAGTGGCTCTTCATTAACTTTCCTTAAATTTATTCACTACAATTTATAGAATAACATTTGTGTTGTTATGTCGTGTTATCGGATCATCAAAAGCCAGCAGGCTTGGGAGGACAGAAACATATGCATAGATCCCTGCTTATGATTTTCCCAAAAGAGAGCCTCCAAAAATATTATAAATCAGGGGAGGGAGCGGAGCAGACAAGCCGCTGGCAGAGCTTGCTGGAACCGTCTGCCTGGAGCTGAACTTCACACAGTCCTTGCTTTGTGGTCTCAGCTTCTGAGCACATTCCAACCCACCTGCCACCACGCTGGCATTAGCTGCTCCAAACGTACATCAAACGGATCCAAATCAAATGCTTGCATAAACCCAGAGTGAAAACTGCACCACCTGCACTCTGCAGGTAGACATTTTCATTTGGTTCATGAACTATGTGCCAGGAACAGAGCCCTGTGAGCAATGACAATGATCTGAGTTGTAGAGGGAAATGAAGAGGAAGTAAAGAACGGAGCAATATAGATGGCTGCAACTCCGGGTCTGATTTCTTTTTAAAAGGGTGAATGTTTTTGTTTAGACTCCAACGACTACAACACTCCTTTCCCTATTAGACGACGGAGACAGTGGAAATGTGACTAATCTTTCTAATTAGCCAGGATCGATTGTCTCATTTGTAGCAGAAGTGAAACATATTAGACCAGCATTCCAGAATCGTAGCATTGTTTAACACTGTGTTCATTCAACTTCCAGATGTGGTGAAGAAAATGATAACATATTAGAAAGCTGCCGCCATATTGATGGGTTTTGGGGGTTTTTTTTGGCTTAACATTAACAAGCGATGGAGCTGTGTTTGTCAGCGAGGCCTGGGCTGCAATCTGTCTGCTGAGCCAGCCAGAAGCCCTAATGATATCATCAGGAAGTGCCGTCAACAGCGCTCTAACGAGGAATGATCTGACGCCTGGTGTTTCACCTCCCTCCCTTTCCCCAGTGTTGCTGCTGAGCTCTTAGGTTTGTCTTGTATGGCACAGGCGAGAGATAAAATCTACACAGAGATAAGAAATAAAGTGTGTTTGAAAAACAGGCTCCCTGAGGTGTTCACATGAAATAATAATGGCCAAACACAGAGAGAATGGAGGTGCAGGTGAGGTGTACGTGGAATGAGAGAATGCATTTAATCTTAATGGTTTAATGAAGCACATCAGTCACCAAAAACAGAATGCAAATGATTTAAATCTACCAAACCCAATGGATGCAATGCATTCTGTTAATGCATATAAATTACATGTAATTTTTCCTCATAAGAACACATCACACAAAAGCAAAGGAGTGGGAGGGCTGTTATTAACTGCGTCAAGCGTTCATGGCAGCATATTTTCCCATGACCCCTCCTCCCATCTGCATATACACACACACCACACACACACCCTTTACTGAGTTTACAAGATCATCTCAACACTCTTGTTACATTTCATCCAACATTACTTTGAAGCTGCTTTTTTCAGGGCGGTGGGGGAAAAAGATCTCCCTTCTTAGATGAGTTGCAAATACCAACACGGCTGCAAATTTAGTGTGACTGATTCAGTTCACACTTTTATTTATTTAACTCGCTGTATTTTTTATTTATTTATTTTTTTTGTCAACGGATGGCTGAGGCTTGAGTGGGGCTCAGTTAGTCATGCCAATCTGCATGAGCGTTGTGGGGAGAACCAGTCCACGGTGAAGGGGTCATGAGAAATTCAAGAAACCTACCATTAAGAAGACTGTCTAATTCCTTCTTGCACATTCACAGTCAGAATGATTAATCATGTTCTCCTTACTTTTCTTCTCCCCTTCTCTTTTTTGTTTTCTCCCCTCCGTCTCTTTTCCCTTCCCTTTTTTTTTTTGTCTTTGTCGGATGCTGTCATTTCCCAGGTGCCTTGCAGATCGAGAACAGCGAGGAAACAGACCAGGGGAAGTACGAGTGTGTGGCGTCTAATCAGGAAGGCGTGCGCTACTCGTCCCCTGCTAACCTTTATGTGCGAGGTAGGGAGCAACCCGGCCCCAGAGCCAAGCCAAAAAAAAAACAAAAACATGAATAAATAAATAAAAAATAATAATAACAACATTTGCCCTTTCTAAATGTCTTCTCAGTGCAGCTTAACTCTTAGTGGCATTACTGTTAAGCTTAACAGATGGTAATTGTTTCCATTCAATTCCATTTTAGTCTAACTATATTTGGAGAAAATGTGTTTTCTAAAATAGTAATAACCAAGTAATATAAATCATTAAGTACTGATAATATTGCCTGCCCATAAATGTAATTTCATATACACTGAAACTTCCTAATGTAAAACTATAATTGACCAACTAATGTTCTTCTCTGTTATGATGTTATGATCCATTTTGTCTTTTAATGCCCTCCCCTACTCACTCGGAAGGAAATGTGTAGCACGACGAGCCGTATGTTTTTACCTCGTTGGTTGTAAAAGACCTTTGACCTATAACTGTGTGCCCAATCGAATGTTTCCCCCTATCAAAGTTTGCACCCAAAAAGAGTCTTTTACTATTATTATTAGTCTTTTACAGGTGAAGGAGCAAAACGGTAAGTCTCGATTTTGATTGAGTGGCTAGGTATTATTGCCCACCAATCAAAATCTCAACCGCTTTAGTCTTCTCCAGATTGGGGGGAGGAAACCCAATAGACATGGACTGTGGACACAGTCAGGTGCTTTGAATCAAAGACCAAAAAAAAAACTCTTGCATAGATAATAAATATTATAGTTTATCTACTGCGTCTGCATACTGAGCTGGTGCATAAATCCATAGTGTTTCCCTGTTTCTGCTTTGGTGTATTATCTTTAAAGGATTTTTACAGTCGGTAGTAATTTTGGTTGGCATGTTCTAGCAAAGTGGAGATTTAAAAACAATCGGTCACAGGCACTGAAAAGTTGCATAGGAAACACACAATTGAGACAAAAGCCTATCTTACTCCACTAATGCTACATGACAATGATTCCCTGTTGAGGGAGCTTTAATAAATTGAAGCAGATGCATTTTCAACATGTATTATTTATGATACGCATATTAAATAAAGATGCCTTGGTATCTACTTGGTATCTTCCCTCTGCTGTGTACCAAATAACTTTGTTCCCAATAAATAATTCACCACTCTGACATAATAAAATGGGTCAGGGAGCTGCTTTTTCATTATTATTGCTATTATCATAGCTCTGTGAAATAGAAGCACAGGGAAGAAAAATTCAGACGCGCGAAGCTGAAGGTTAAAAAGTGGTCCATCAAGATTAGCATTTCTTCTTGCTAGTGCTCATCCTGGAGGCTTGTGCTGTCTCCGCTATGATTCAGTGACAATGTCAAGTAGCTATCCACTGTGTTTATGAGCAGAATGTTCATTGGAAATCCCTCTAAATGAGTCATTAAAAAGCTGTGATGGGGACATTTTATTGACACAGCACTGGGACATTTAGCATTTCTTTTGATCAGAAAAACACAGAGCTATAACTTGAGTCATTTCTGACAATTCATGCTATTTCCTACGAACGCTGGCTCCATCAGCATGCCTTTAAAGAGTACACAAGAGTCATAATTACTTAAGTACTGTCACACTATGTAACACACTTGTTATTCTGTGATGGTGTCAACCTTTGTCTGTTTTCAGTTAACTCATGTCAATCAATTCTGATACTTGATGTTGACTATGTTTTGTTCACAAAGCAAAATGCATTTGAGATTAACAGCTGTAGGGGTTGATTGTGATGGGGGGGATTAAGTTGGAAATCCTGAATTCAGAATCATGGGACATACTGTATTGGGTTTAATGCTTTTACCCAAACGGAAACCATAATGTTAGCTGCTTGCTAAAATGCATACACTGCAGCTGCTAATTTCAGCCCAAACTGTGTCTTTTTTTTCAATCTCTCATTAGTTTCTTTTTGTTTTTTCGCTTTATCTTTATTTGGTTTCCTTCTCTGACAAATGCAAATACGGCCACTGCAGGAGCCTCTGCTGGTGGCCATGAGGAGCTTGTGAAATTTTGAATTATGACTATGGTACATTTTGATTTGACTCCAGTGGCGCCTTACTTTTTTTTCTTAGCAGGCGACTGTGCAGCCACTGGGGTGAATCTGATTGTTTTGGTTCAAGGTTTATTTAAAGGGGAGGGCAGACAAGTGTACTTTCAAGACGGTCAAGTGTCACTGATAGCATGGACAAGGGACAGAGAGGAAAAAGAAAAAAGGAAATAGGGAAATGTAGCTGCAGCTAAACACCTTGAGGTGGCTTTTTTTACTCTCTCTGTGTTTCCCCTATTTTTCTCTTCTCCTCATGTCATTGTGTTCTGCATCAACCCCTTTACATCCCTCAGAGCTTCGAGAAGGTTGGTGTGTTTTTAATTTTTTACTTTTTTTAACCCACATTTGAAAAAAAAAAAATCAACGTGTTGAAAAATTATAGCTGTATTTGCCTATTGCAGAGCTCGATTAATTACTAATTTGAAAGAAAAAAGTAACAGAAATTCAAAATGCTTAATGATTATAAAGAACAATTTAATTTATTTCCAAAGAAGAAATGATGAAGGCAAACCCGATTAGCTCGGGTCTTGTTCATTTACTTTTCTGTTTGCATTGTGGGGCCTTTTCTCGTTTTGCATCCTTTGGTATTGCTTCTGCACCTAAAAGCTTTCTTGCACATGTCATGGAAACCCAGCACGTGGAAATTACGGAGCCTGTTGCATGATGGGAGAATGTAACTGCGCTTGCATGCCTCTGCAAATTCCCTTTGATCGCGATGGTCTTCTTTTCTTTCTGCAATCCCTGGGTTCACTGTTCAATTGTTCCCCTTTCCTTCTTTGGTTTCCTCTTTTTTTCCCACCCGATACAACCTTTTTCTTTGGCTTACCTTTGTTTTCGGTTGTGTTTTTGATTCCAGTGTTGTGTTTGTGCGTTTCCTTCTGTTTCAGTTCCAATTCTGACCTTAGTTTTCCATTAAAGATGTTTGTCTTTTTTGTGGTTTATTTGTTGGTGAAATTTGTTCCTTTTTCAA
>JBBBVT010000015.1:10522660-10537711 GCA_037177035.1 Craterocephalus eyresii
TTCTGACCTTAGTTTTCCATTAAAGATGTTTGTCTTTTTTGTGGTTTATTTGTTGGTGAAATTTGTTCCTTTTTCAAACTGATGCTGTTCTGCTTACCGAGTCTCAGAGTGCAAATGCCGAATGAAACAATAAGTGTGTGTACAGCCAGTGTTTCTGTCATCTTGCTGATAGTGTTCCATTAAAGAAAAGCTGGACCTGATCGGGGCTGATTGGGTTCCATGGTGATTTCAGGCAGCCATTAAAAGATGCTATTTATGCTATAGTTTGTATGAAGAACATATGCTGTTGCCTAGAGAGTGCTCAAGGATGGATTTTTTTGTTTAATTGTAGCAACTCAATGTGATTGGCTTCGTTGACTGCCCAGTGTTTTCTCATTGTCTTTACACTGAGATTATACCCAGTAAATCAAAACCTCCTAGGTAGGTATAGATCTGTAGTGATGGAGAATAAGAAATCTTTTTTTTACTGTATCAGTGATACAATGTAGTCCCTGAACAATAACAAGATTAATGAGTGAAGTGTATTGAGCAAAGTATATGTCTTTGCAGTGCAGACGGAATTGATATATAATCAGATCTTTACTGAATCACGTCACCTGCTATAGTGATTTGGCTGGAAAAATATCTCAGCTCTGCTACTCTCATGAATACATAACAAACATGTTTCTGGCAAGGAACCTCTGCACTTTGCTCAAGATATTGCATGTATCTCAGCAAGTCTGAGTAGGTCAGGCATATCATTCTCTCAGGTAGAGGAGATAACACATTTCCCTACCATCAGCCTCTTCTAAGATCGTCAGCATTTATATGTGTGGCTATCAAAATGTACCAATCTCCAGAGGATTAAACCAAAGTATCTGGAAGTCATACTGAAGAAGCCCACTGCTCCAACAGCACGTTAATTAACAATTTTCATGCTTTGGTAACTGTTCACATTTATAGGAATACATTATTTCTACAAGAGTGTTGGGAAAAACTTATTACACCCAACTTTGGAGGCCAGGCATATTTAACTTGAAGGCACTTTGACAGTTGCTGTTATCCTACGAAATATGAACAAGCTGACAAGAAAATTTGAGGCAGACTTTTTTTCAGGGTGACTCCTGAGACACCTGATTTCTGAAGATTTAATATTAACCATTATAAGTCTTGAAATTATGGTAAGCCAACCTATTCTGAAAATACTCCAGCTCATAATTTTCTTCATTTGCACAGCACCAATCACATTACTTTTTGTTAAAGGAGATCATCAGGAAAATACAACAGCCCTGGTGATCAGATGGTTATCACATGCACAGGTGAAGATTGTAGTTGCTATGTCACCAGGCACAAACGGGTTGTAAAAAGAGTTAACATCCAGAATTGTAATGGTCATCTCGAAAAAGGTCAATTTACTATTTTGATCAAGCTGCCTAAAATTAAACATTGTCCACAAAGTGGGGCACAATCCTTTTGAAAGAAATGAAAGATTTCTACATCTGACTTTGTGATCCCAAATTGTTCAAATAACAGCGATGCAGAAAGACTGTGCTGTTACGTGTGCATGTGCACGTCAACCCTCTTGCAATGTTACATGCTTGTTGGTGAATGTGCTTGCATGTCCAGCTAAGCATTTGTGTGTGATGTTGGGAAAGAAAGCTAGATTACACCTTATGTTCTCACTAGCCAAAGCAAACTCCTGCCATATCTATTAGATGTTTGTCTGAAGGAGCCCAGAAGACAACACCCACATTTTAAAAGGGATAGCTTGCTGTCAGAAATTAGTTTGTTTCACACGAAACATCATTGCCTTTTATTCCATTGCAAATATGTGAAATTACTCCTTTTTCAAATTCGATTCATGGTATTCACTGAAGGGATCACCACAGTGAGGGGATGTACTTGCAGTATGATTTAGCTGCTTGTCATCTGCCTGTAAGACAACAGAAAAATTTAAAACAGTGATAAATCTCTTCAATCCAGTACCTACTTTTATTAGATACCCCTTCTATGATTCCTGTCATTTCCGTTTCGGTAATAATTTCCATTTTGATGAGCCACCTACAGTGACTGTTTAGCATTGGCGCAGCCAAGGTATGTTAATACAGGCCGACCCCTGCAGCTTAAATGTAAATGCCGTAGGACTCACCTGGAAAGTGTGACTAAAGGATCTCCATACTATGCCTGAGTCCTCAGGCAGCAAGAGGGTGTAATCTCAGCTTCAAGGTGACACTTAAGGCTGCACATTATTTTGGCTTCCCCCTTCATTTTGGGGCAGTAAAATCTGCCTCACCAAAATGGCCGATAATGTCCACCTTCTGACCTCTGTTTTTTGGCACAAATCCCTCCACAACACTGCCCATTATTAGTTAGTGTAGTACTCTGGCATTCTCTCTCGACTACTTCTCACCTCGTCCAGTGTACGACTTCTTGTCTTTCTCTCCACATTGGGGCTTGAAACAAGATTACATGTTATGAGACCAAATGAAAGGTATATGTTTCTTTTATTTTCTCTCAATTCCAAATGGGCCGGCTGGGCTCCTGGTCTCTGTGAATGAGGAGCCTGTCCATGCAATTGGGATTCTTTATTTTTTTTGTTTTGCTTTTGTTGCTTTTTAAAGGTATGATAGAGGAGGGTGTCACACACACAAACCAGTGACTTGACAAATCAGTTGAACATTCAGGCATATCCTGCAGGCTTGTATTTAGTTGTAATGCGGTGACTCATTTACATGTGACATTGAGATGTAGCTGCACAGTTACTGTTGTTTCCTGTAGTGCTTTCAATTAAACATTGTCTCGTTGAACAAACATTTTCTCTTAGTCTAAATCATAGTGTGCTGTAGAATCAGTTGTCAAATCAGAATTCCGAATTCCCTTTCCTGTGCTGCTTATAAGTAGACTCTTTCAGATATCTGCCCTTTTGTCTGGTTTTACAAATTAGTTTTATTTAGTGTAATCAACTATTCATTTCCCGAGTATCGGAACATACTAAAAGCAAGTATGCAAGTAATTTGTTGTGTCATTAAGTTGTATATTACTGATCCATAAAGTTACCAGCGATAGGCAGGTAACTGGTTTTACTTACCTCACTGCCTGTGCCACAATCGGTACTCAAAGATAAACCGAGGCATCTCCCTGTGAGGAAACCTCATTCACTCAACCACTACAGCTCCCGGTCCATTGGCTGACCTGAGCCCCAGGGTGAGAAGAGCACCCTCAGACACACTTTGATTGGATATTTCTCCCCAAAGAAATCTGTCTGCCCTATGCATTTCTCACAGTTCTTTTGGATTGGAACCAAAATTCAAGAAAACAAATTACAGCTGAAAAACATCTAATAGTATTGATGCATACCTCTATGTGAACACAGCTGCACTCTGGTACTGTCTATGCTGTTCGGACGTAGTTCTTTTTTGTGGTTTTAAATTTCATTTGTTTCCTTTTATTTGATTCTGTGCGTGTGTGTATCTGGAGCAATGCTGTTTTTTAGGAATGAGTGGCATGCTTGGATGGGCTTGGGTGACATTTTTTTTGGATTGTGTTGGTACTCTGGTGTCTGCCCAAGCGGATGGGGGCGCACCAGTATATGTCACTCATGCCATAGCCACACCCATGCATGTCTGTGTGAGGAATGGGCTGCCCTTTCACCTTTGTTGTTCAGTTAGGGGTTTTTTGTTCTTTTTTGTGTTGTTTTTTTTTTTTTTGGCTAATTAAAATGCAAGTATATGTATATATCCCAAATGATAGGATCTTTTTTGTCTTTTTAAAGACTCATACTTTTTTATAATTTTTGGAATCCCCCCATAGTCACTCCATGGCAATGCCGGGTTGAAACAAAGGATATTTTAAACAAAATGTGATTGGTCAAAAGCCACTATTGCTATTAGCTAAAAGATTTTTTAAAAAAACAGAATAATCTTAAGATGGATGTTCTTGGTGCTTTTTTTAAATATAGTTTTTTTTTTTGTTTGTTTTTTTGTTTTTGTTTTTGTTTTTTCAAAAAAGACATTTTCTTCAAAGGTCAGCTATGAATGTTTTGCCCTCAAGGTCTGATTTAATTTGCCAAAAGTAAAAGAGTAGTTACTTAACAGTGAATTGCTAAGAGGGTGCATACAGAGTAGTTCAGAAGACGACAGATCAAAAGCCCTTCACTAGCCCCCTGCCTGGGTTTCCCTCGTTCACATAGAAACTGACAACATATATCAATATTTATTTAAAAAAATTTGGGTATGTGTTTACTGTTACTTCAATTCCCACATTTCCAGATCCAGTACAATATCCACTTGCTTTTATTTACCACAATTTTTTGCGCCTATGAACCACTGTTTATATTTGCAGTGATTAGGGATCATGTCAGCTATCAGGTAAAACCCACCTCAGTGTGTGTAGTGGGTGATATTTGTGCATTAGTTTGGTGGAAAAATGAATTGTGTTATGCAACGATCATATGAATCCCATTTGGATCGACACGGTGTACTTTGGAATGCTATCTATCCTTAAAGCCCCTTTCAATCTCTATCCTTGATTTCCCACTCAGTTTATACTTTTCTCCCCCTCTACCCCTCGCACACACATACAAACACACACACACGTCACATCCATCCAACCCAACAGACTTGCACTAATGTTTAAGGTGGCGAGGAGGGGACGTGCACCTGATTCTTGATTTTAAGCCCCAGTGTGTGAGACTTCCAAACCCACTTTGGAGCCATAATCTTTTCTTTTGTCTTTTTATTTGAATTATTATTTTCAGTCATAGTTGACTTATTCTATTCCCCCACTTAAATCCTCCTCCTCCTCCTCCTGCTCCTCCCTCTCTTTCTGACAACCCAAACCCTGCCCTTCCCTGTTGCGTATTGTACAGTATGTCTGCGTGTCCATCGGTCTACCTCCCTCTGTCCGTCTTGTCTGCTGTCTTGCTGCTTGAGTCTGTTTTGTTCTGCCTTGTGTCTTGTCTCTCAGCCCTGTCTTTCCTGTTATGTCTATCTCTAAAGTCATCTCTTCCATTTGGTTCATGTTTTTTTTTTTTTACTTATTTTCTTCTTTTCTCTTTTTGAACTCTGCATCCCAACAAACATTTTGACACTGAATAGAATTAGTTTACTTTGTTCACTCTGCTGTTACAGCTCAGAAATGGAAGTCATTAACCTCTTTAACAGGCCGTAGCTTTTGCTTGTGGTACTTTTTGTGAATTCAAGACCTGGTGGTTTTTGCTCAAATATTTTCACAGGTGTTTGAATATTATTTCTTTCATGATTTCTTATTCAGCAAAAGGGCACTTTTCCTGGTTCAACACAATGTAGCACCAGACCAGACACATACAAATAAGGGGGGAATTTTCAAATTAACTCATCATAGGTTGTCATGTCAGAAAGTGATTAATTGCAATAAGAGATCCTGAGAAATCAGTTAATTCATTTAGGTAGGCAAGTTAGGAAATTCCTGTTAGTCAGTTTATGTCAAGTGCTTGCTGGGATGCCTCACATTAACACAAATTGTTTTTGCAAAACCATACTCTTTCATTCTTTTTGACTCTTGCATACTGTACACATGCACACCCATGCAAAACGTGCATACATTTATAAACCTATATACACACAGACATGCAGGTACATTGTACCTGTCACGCCCTTCTGCTGCATCTCCAGTTCATTATCTTTCCACTTCAGTTTCACGTCCTCTCCATGACTTCTGAGGTTCTCCCTGTCTTTCATCTCTCTTCCCCTTTCTTGCCATCTCTTTCTTATGATCTGAATCTCTGCTCACTGTGGATCCAGTTCTGTTTTATTCCTACACTCTGTGATACTTAGCTCCTCAGTTACAGTTGCTATAATTCTTTTTCTGTGTATTTCTAGGCACACACCTTGTTCTTCAATACTTACTTTGTGTTAACTGGGACTGCGATGTGACAATGTGCCACCATCACATTTTGTCACATTAGCTGAAGAAAAACAAAGTTTACACAGCACTGAGGCGGGTTACCCCCCCTTTACCCTCCTCCAACCTTCCCCTCTTTCTCTCCCTCTGCCACTCTTCTGTTTCCTTTCTTTCTATCCTTTCTTCAGATGTTATATCCTCTATCTTGTACTTCTACTTTCCTCTCCAATCGTCTTTTGTCTGGGCATGCTAGCGACCCTTCAGTTATATTCCTCTATGCATTTTATCTCAAGTTTTTATCTGATTTTGTTATCATTTACTCCTTAATTTACCTCGATCTATTTATGCATGCTGTCTGTGAAACTGATAGCTGCATCTATCAATGGAACCGTGTCAGATCTTAATAAGGCTTTGTCCAGTGGATCTACCCTAAACCACAAAAATCTGATTAAAGTTTCTCATCTTTAAGATAACTAGGAAATAAAAAGAGGTGTTAAGTGCAAATGTATGCTAGAATGTGGTTAGAAACCTCACGGAGATGGTCAACATAGTTCAGTAACCCTACACTTCCTGTGCTATGGGAGAAGCCTGCAATGGCCTACTTCCTGTTGGCATGAGTGCCTGAGAGGACAGGAAGTTCCAGGTTGCCAAGTGTGGCCTATGTGACAACAACATCACACAGCATTTACTTCACACCTTCATACTCCATGACCAGGTTACAATGTAGATTTTATATACCTCAGCAGTTCAGTGCCAAAGATGAGAAACTCATAATAGATTTTTGTGTCTTTAATTGTGCTGTGATGGGTCAAATATTGGTCAATGGAACCTTGTTGCTATGAATCGTTGCTTAATTGTTAATCTATATTGTTGTTGAAGCAATTCTGTTAGTTTAATTCCTTCTTATTATTTGTATATTTTATGTTTTCGAAAGTCTTTTTTTTCAGTTCTCATTTACCGCATTGAACCTATTGTGTGATGTGTTGCCTTGAGAAGGGTGGATTTTCATCGGCCTCTCTTATTACCTCTCTTTTTTTCTCTTCTTTCTTGACTCCCCTGCCCTCTTTTATCACCCTGTCCCCTTCCTCATGCCTTCTCCCAGTCCGGCGGGTGCCTCCTCGTTTCTCCATTCCACCTACGAGTCAGGAAATAATGCCAGGTGGAAGTGTAAACATAACGTGCGTGGCAGTGGGGTCGCCCATGCCTTATGTCAAGTGGATGCTGAACTCTGAGGATTTGACACCGGAGGATGAGATGCCAGTGGGCAGAAATGTTCTAGAGCTGAGCAGCGTCCATGAGTCAGCCAACTATACCTGTGTGGCCATGAGCAGCCTTGGCATCATCGAATCCGTGGCACAGATCACTGTCAAATGTAAGAGATACTGTAGATGTGCTTGTGGTGTTAAGTAATGATGAAAAAGAGTAACTTGATTTTAGTACGCACAGAAATCTGTCTTATTATAAGATTCTTTAGTGATAAGGAGCAAATTTGCAGGCTGTTTTGTTTCAGTGATACAGTTCCACTGTCTCTGCTACAATAAATTTCTCTCCTTCCTGTTTTTCTTACCCCAACAGCCCTTCCCAAACCTCCAGGTACTCCTGTGGTTACTGAAACCACTGCAACCAGTGTTACCATTACTTGGGATTCAGGAAACCCAGACCCAGTGACCTACTACATCATACAATATAGGGCCAAGTCCCCAGACAGCAAGTATGAGACAGTGGATGACATCACCACCACACGTTACAGCATTGGTGGCCTCTATCCCAACACGGAGTATGAAATCCGTGTGTCTGCCATCAATACAATTGGGCAGGGTCCTCCCAGTGAGCCAGTTGAAACTAGAACTGGGGAACAAGCCCCTGCCAGTCCACCAAGAAATGTTAAAGCCCAAATTCTCCCTCAAAATACAATGATGGTGCAGTGGGAAGAGCCAGAGGAGCCCAATGGGCAGATCAAGGGCTACAGAGTATATTACACCATGGATAATTCACAGTCCATGAGTCTGTGGCACATCCATAATGTCCAGGACAGCATCATCACCACTATCCAGAGTCTGGCCCCTCAGGAGACATACACTATCAGGGTCCTTGCGTTCACCTCTGTTGGAGATGGACCTTTCTCAGAGCCCATTCATGTCAAAGTAGTGCAAGGAGGTAAGGACCTGAAGCCAGATTTCTGGCAACACTGCTATTGGTGTTGGTATGTCCTTCTAAATAAACCCCTGTAATGTATTTGGTGACTGTAGGATGTGGCCTGTTGTAGTTTTGATCATGTTTCTGTAAAGAATTTTTCCAATCAATGAAGAAGAAATGTAGCTGTTTTTTGTGGATTAGCATCACATTTTTCTAAAAACAGACATTGGTAATGTTTTCCTGCTGTGTGAAAATTATTCACACATCTTTAAAGTCTGTTTATTTATGATTGCCTAATAAACAGCCAAATAGAAAGAACTAACATCTGGGAAATCACAAAGAAACCTTCAAAGTTGAATGAAATCATTCCATTAATGCAGATGAAAAGATAAGTTTCAAACTCCCAGGCCCAATAATCAGTATAGGAAAACCTGTTAACCTGTAATTCTATCTTCTCCATTTAATTTTTATCCCATGTCAAATTAAGCCCAGTTGCACCTGTATCACTGATTAGATGTAACTGAAGAAGTTAAAAGTGACCCTTTTACAATATTGTCCTCCAGCATTCAAATCCCTTGTAACATAGCCTCTGCTGTGTTCTCCAGTTCCAGGACAGCCATCCAAATTCCAGGTTGGTGCCGTGTCTGACACCAGCATTGAGCTGACGTGGGAACCTGCTTATGAGAAAGAAGGAATTATAAATTATGAACTCCGCTATCTGGAAGGCAACTTTGGCAACCAGGTAAAATTAATTCAAACTCCTCAAGCATTACATGGCAACACCTCTCTGAATATTTACAATTACTTATTTTGGAATTAACAGATGAAGAAGACATTTGGACCCACAAGATCATATGTTTTAGAAGGTCTCCGCCCGAATACAGAGTACCGCTTCTCCCTGGCAGCCATTTCCAACAAAGGCATCGGAGCCTTCACAAACGAAATTTCACAGAAGACCTTGCAAGCCAGTATGTAGAATATTTTTTCAAACTTCCCTCCTGTTTTCCTTGCAGCTGTGCTAACAAAGGTTTAACCCAGTAAATTTCTATCTTTTAATGGTCTTATCTTCATGAGTCTTTACTAAAGCCATATTTTTGATGAGGTTCTTTTTGTCCTTTTTTTCAACTAAAATGTCCAAACTTTACTTTGGTTTTAACTGCCTCAGCGGCTGAGTCATGACTTGTTTTTATGAGAAATAGTTGCAGTTCGCTGTTTTGAGGCTACATAAGAGTTATTTACATGTTGTTATCAAATATATGTGTATATAACCTGTTTTGTACCTTAGAACTGTTATTTTCAACTGTCTATGAAGAGGCATTTGTACTAAGGACAGCTGCAGGTGAAACTACGGTACAAAATGCTGACATTGATTACTGTTTTACCACTTTTTTATTTTCTTTTTTTAACTTTACTATGGTGCAACAGTATGAGTATCATCAACTCTTTCAAACACAACAAGTCTATATGGACTGACTTTGGCAGTTTCTTCATTCCCTTTTTACTTATATTCATATATTCTTTTCTTTTTGTCAACAGCAAGAGCACTTAACTCCTGACAGACACAAAAAAGTCAATTCCCCTCAAAGACCGCCAAGGCTCTCAAATGAACTATTACTAAAAAAAATAACATCAAATAATCACCAAAAACACTAAAATGTCTACTCCTAGCTATTGCAGTAAATATGTTCTCCACTTAATCTTTTAGTTCACAGATCGCAGAATGAGAATTAAACAATTTAATCCAGCCAAGATATCATTCAGCAGTATTTACTAATTAACAAAAACAAATTGTGCTCACAAAATGGCTGGATTCTGAATCTTTAAACACAAATTTGGGACCAGTGAAGCGCCCACTTCTTCTTAATTCTTGCATCTTCACACAATGTCACTTACAAAGTAAAATATCCTGTAGTAGAAATAAGTACTCTTTGAATGACATGACATTCAGTTTATCTCTCCTGTGTTTATACTGCACATAAAGCTTAAGAATGATAATGTTTATTGACATTCAGTGCATTAAAGATAAAGAACGTCAGAACTGTCGCTTGATTTAGGAGATTACAGGCGGATTTGAGCTACTCATGGTGGATTTTGATGATACATGATTTTAGATGAAGACAGATGTGCTTCTGGAGTGACCACTTTTGTGTTTATTAAAGTGGCTGCTTCAGAAGATGCAGAGACTGTTAAACTGCTGAACTTTTGGAGAGCCGTGCTGGTGGGAGTAGACTTCTGTTAACACCTTTTTTGTTTCTACCAGCGCAACTTGTTGACTGTACCCCCACATGTGAGTGTTGGGGGGGGTTTGGAACAACTGCTTCACAATTCTTTTTGTTACTGCTAGGCAGCAGAGCCACACAGACAGTGCAGAGTCACTGAGGAGAGTGCCGTTTGCATGCAACACTCACTCCTACCCATTTGGGGCGCTGTTGAGAATCAATATTGCATTGTTGATATTTAATCGCTCCAAGCATGAAAACACATGACGTTTATCTGTCCCCATTTCTGTCTTGTCTCAAGTGTCTGTTCACATCCTCACCTGTCGGTGTGCGTTTGTGGTTCTCTTGCCTCTGATTTTGCATTTGTTGCTGACTTCTAAACTGCAAAGCAGATGAGATTGAAACGTCTCAACTTTAACTGCACTCACCCTATTCCAGCGTTTTTTCTCTCTTTGTCACTTGATCGCCTGTGTATTGGATCAAAATCACTCCTTGGAATGGCTTAACATCACCTTGCTCACTTCAAACTTCTCTTTTTTTTGTGTGTGTGTTGAATATTTGGTTAAAGACTTGAGTTGGATCTTTTTATTTACATGTTTTTCAGTTTGGGGGCAGCTTCAAAAGAGTTTGGGTTTGACATTTCTCCAGCACCTTGCTGCAGTTTTGATATTTCTGTTGGGTTCTTGCATTAACCCATGTCCACCACAGACTCTTTTGGCACCATGGAAATTGGTTAACAGCCATCTTTCCCTTTGTTTATTTATTTTACTGCAATATTTTCACCTTAAACCTTATAGGTATCTCAACTCATAATTTACGAACAGTGAAAACTCACAGAAGGAGTAACTTACACACATCGGTCTGTCAGCACTGAATTCAGAAACTTCTAAGACTAACTTGGACTAAATATAATATTTTCTACAAAAACTAACTTTTGGACGCTCTAAGGTAAGTGATTTCTTGGTAAAGGGATTCAGTCTGCCATATCTATTTCTTTTTCACATGAGTTATTTATTTATTTGTTTTTATTATTCATTTAATTTTTTCTTTAAATATTTCACAGATCATAAATGTTAGAAAAAGAAGCGTATCTCTACTTTTAAGCCTGTGAGAAACATTGTGACACATTTATCTTGTATTAGCTACCTAAATGTTGCAATGTACCATCAAAAAATTACACTATAGTAGGGTAACAAGAAATTTATTTATGAACACTAAGATTCAAAGAAATACAGTGGCGCCTATTTTTATGGGCAGTAAAATGCCCGAGGTGTTGGGTTTTGCAGTCTATTGGGTAGTTTCCCACAAACACATAACAGTGTCACTCTAAATTACTGTTACTAATAGCTGCTATACAATAAAGCAGTCTTAAAACATGTGACAAAGATGTTACACTCTCATTAAGTTGTCTGAGTCACTATTTTTTTTTTATCCATTTCCTTCAAAGACTATTACGCACAGAAGTGAATGATCTCTTGAGTAAGGCTCTTGAGTAACTAGGAGAAAATTCAGGGAAAGTCAAATTATTTGCAGGCTAACAAAAATAATTGGATTTTTCCCCACTTCATTCTGAAATAAGTTACAGCGTAGTGTATCCATGCAATTTTCTGTTGTTTGCTACACACGTTTAACTTTAATACTAGTATGGGATTCTGAACCATTTCATCTTGGGATTTTTATTGATGGCAGTTTTTGGGAGACTGAAGCCCTTTGCCACAAAGTGAAAAGACAGACAGAACAAAATGGTTTTCCAGGCTATTTTTTTTTGCTTGTTTGTTTGTTTTGTTTTTTTCCAGTATTACCAATGCTGAAAATGTTCAGATTATTAGTTTGTGCTCAGTTCTAGTAGCATTACCCAGCAGGCTTGTCATAAGGACCACTCTGTCAAAAACACTTTAAAGATTATTATCATTATTATTATTATTATTATTTGAATTAAATCACACTCTTTTGTCCTGTTAAGATGTTTCTGACAACACTGGTCCCCATTCAGAAGCAAAGCCTCATGTGTTATGCTACAATTTTGTCAGACCAGGTTGAGACAATTTTTGTGAGACTATTCAGACGTGGTCTGGTGGGTCCACAACCCGAGAGCTGGGAAGGCTCCCAGTTTTTCTTTCAGCTGTTACCTAGATGCAATGCATGGTAACAGGACTTGAGACAGACCCCGGGAGTGGGCGTTCAGGGACTGCAGGGCCCCAGAATGGCAGATAAGAATCCCATTTCATAGCGTCAGAATTAATTTCATGCTTCCCTATGAGCCAAGGCCTTGGGATTGTCAGGCTTTGTTACACATTTAGATTATACCTAGAACCTGCCAGTGGCCAGTCAAGAGCTATCTCTAAAATTAAAATGGCAGATTTTAAATCCTCTGTATTTAACCAAACAAGCAGTTTAGCCTCCCCACTTACTCTAATTACGGTAGGTTTTTAGATATATTGGAATATCTGTATGAGCTACACCATGGCCATTTGGCATTACAGGGATTAATTCCATAATGATCTACAAATACAAACATCCTGTCATTTGAGGCTTCAGATAAAATGCAGTCCAAACAGATATGTACTTAAACTCTAACAGGAAAAAACATTGGCATTATTGCTTATTTTGATGGTCAACAACAAGCACTCGGCAATGGCCATTGTAGCTACGCTGTGTCATTAATTTATAACTATGAAAGAAGTTGCATTAAAAGAAGCGTTTAATCCCAAGGTATTTATAATTGCTCTGCGTGCCACCGATGCTTGACATTGCAGAGTTTATACCCGAGCTCCTGTTCACGTTCACATCACAACAGACTTAAAAGTCAAAAGGAAGGATATGAATGTGGACATGACTAATTATTTGTCAAATAGTATTTGAGAAAGTCTTTCAAAAAAGGCTTGAAAGAAACTCAAGTGAAACCTTAGCTGAGTTATTTCTTTTGTGGTTGTATAGTTCTAGTATCTATAATCCTACTACTGGCCTTCATGGGATATGCACTTTATTAAAGCTGTGCCCCATCCAGACTTAAACCCTTATCAGGCTTGGGGGTGCCTGTGTGCTGTGATAGCCCCATCCCTGTCAGATTCATAGCCTTTTTCATACCACAAAGATTGAGAACTGGGCAATCATTTTTGACGTGGAGAGTTTGCAAATACAATATGGGGAAAGGAAAGAAGCCGAAAGGCTCAAAATCCAGTAAGACCTTAAGTAAATAAGCCCATTGGACACAGAGAAGGGTTTGGAAACTGTGGCTGAGGTCCTGTCTTATTTTTGTGAGCTGAAACATTCAGTTTTCCCTGGGTGGACGCCTTTATACTCAAAACTCTTAGTTTTTATTTTCATTTTTAAAGCTGTTCTACCCAAAGTGACATTACAGTCAGAACATTATCATTAAACTTTTACGAATTCCCCTTATACAAGCTTTTACTGTTTCTTCCTCTATTCTTGTGTCTTGGCACTCTCAAAATGGCAGTAGGCTTCACAAAGATGCACAGACACTGGACTATGAAATGGGATTTATTTGTATAAATTGTCAACAAAGAAGAATGTTTGTGAGCTTGGCCAAGTTCACAACTACAAAATATCTCTGTAGTGAGTCGTCTCCCACCCCACCATGGCTTCCCCTCTCACAGTCTTGTGGACCCTAAGGCCCAACAATACAGTATTAAACAGTCTTTACAGCACAGAGCCAACGCTTTCCCTCCCGTTAACCTCCAGGTGGGTTCCAAACTAGCTGTAAGTGGATAAGAATTAGACGTGCTGGCTGATTCAATGAGAGGAATTGATTTTAAAATTAATGAAATGCTTTTGGGTTGGGAAAGTGTTGCTGCTCGCTGACTACAGAGAAAGCACACTCTGTAGTCAGGTGCTGGTGGTAAGAAAGTCTTAAAATTTTGTGTTTTTGGGAATCAGGTACGTATGATGCAGACAAAGTTTGTGATTTTTGTTTATTTATTGGTTTGGTTTTTCTTTATAAGTTGTTTTTTTTTGTATTAAGTTTGGTTTTTCCATGTTTTTTCACGAGTTATCATTTTGAGTCTTTTGGGTAACAGCAACATTTCTTTCTCCGTCCTCAACTTTAGTTCATAATTTATGTTTCCACTCTTTGTTTTAGAGTGAGAACATGCTTTTCTTAATTTGCTGTAGGGGATGTCCTTTGTTATGATGACATATAATTTTTTTTCTAATACTTGTGTCATGTTTATCTGCTTAACAGTCAAACAATGTAATAATGAACTAGATTTGCTACATTAAGATCATGCAGGAAGAAGCTCTATTTTTAAACTTGCTGTTTTAGCCATATAATACCAGACTACTAACAAAAAGTGACAGATTTCATCACTGATGCACAACACCCTCTCTGGACAAGAATAAGTTGTTTCAGAATCTGGCACGGTGTGTGATTTAGAAACTGCACAAGTGAATCTTTTCACATCTTTAGACTTCAGAACACTTCACACACAGATTGCCACGAAACAACCCAAAGCTCTTGAACTGAAAAGGACAGACAGTAATTCCCTGTTAGTCTGTAGCTTGTTTTGGAAAAGGCAAATTTACTTTAAACTTTTGCTTCAAAATTCATTGTTGTTATTTAAAAGATAATCTGCTGTTGATAATGTTGCTGTGTTTATAGACCTGACATTGCATCTTCCTTTAGGCTGGCAAGTAACCAGGTAGTAGCAATAATATTGAAAACATGGTGACTAATTCAATTTTAGGTTACTAGTACTACTACTACCATCATTTAGCAGACGCTTTTATCCAAAGCCACGTCGATTTTAGAGAACAACACAAGCATAAATTCAAGGAGTAGGATACAGTTTGAACAGGTGGACTGCTGGTCATCGATGTA
>JBBBVT010000015.1:10546306-10556401 GCA_037177035.1 Craterocephalus eyresii
TTTCCAAACTTTATCAAAAGAGCCAAATAAAGACGTTAGACTAAAAATTGGACTTTTCATTTCCTCCCATTTTTTCCCAGGGTTTTGTATTATGAAACAATGTATTTTTTGTTTTGTTAAAAGAAAAACACCCTTTTTTAGAGTTACAGACAAACAGAACAATTTTGTGGCTGGAGCCATCTTTGTTATGAAGAGAAAGTCTGGTTTGAACAGGGTTTGTGATTCATGCTTTCTAAACTACTCCTATGAGAAACAAGCTTAACCATGGCCAGTGAGAAATACGTGTTTGTAGCTTCCATTAGTTTCCATCTGAAAGTTTTCTGGCAATCCTATTTTTGTATAGAAATGTTTATTACAAGGATGACAGAGTCTGCAATCATTGGCCTTCTCATTTTACGAGCCAGGCTTTAAATATGGATGTGATGTGACTTTGCAGAACATATGTATGAAATTGTGGTAAGTTTATGTTAAATTGTCTGTAATTTTGTTAAATAGCTTGAACTGTTAATTAATCTTTTATCAGATATGAGGGGACATAGATCCAAGTGAATGAAGACATTAGTTAGTTATCATACGCTTGACGACTGACTTGAAAGAATGACCCTGATCTCTAATTGTATATTTAGTCAGTTTCTTTATTGTTATATTTTTTCTTCTTTGAGTGAGAGGATTTTTTATTTCAGTTTTTCCTTTTTTTAAGCTCTTCCTCTCCCGAAAGGCCATTATGAAGTCGTTGGAGATTTGTCTTCATGACATTTCCTAACCTTTCAATAACGATCCTTCATGAACCCCTGCCACACACACATTCTCCAACAATAAGCGGGCTACATTGAAAGAGGAGAAGAGAAAAATAAAGGTGGAACAGAGGCAGATTTGTCCTGACCTTAGAGCTTAAAACAGATCTTCCCTTACTCCCCACACATCCTTCGATATTTTAAGTCCACATGGGTAGGCGCTAATCACAGCTTCATCTGTGGGGGATTTTTTTTTTCTTTGGCAAGAAATGGAGCACAAAGCAGAATATCTCTCATCCAGGGTGACTTGATTAAAAATGTTAAATTTTCATCTTGTCCTTTACACAAGCACCGAGTTGTTGTGTTTGTATTTACAGTGCATGTATAACTGTGCATGATTGGCGAGCACAATAGAGGGCTAATGAGAAGAAAACCTGATCAGCCCTTTCTCAGCTGGGTCGAGAGAGTGTAAACAGCGAGCTGTTAATACCACAGCCTGATGGGAAAACGTGTCGGGAGTCCCGTGAGGAGGGATTGCACAGGGGTCAGCTCTGAAATGGAAGTAGATGGAGGGATGTGGAGGAGGTTTGAAAATGAAAGGGGGCCGATTGGGCAGAGTGCAAAGGGAGAAGTGAGGAAATGAGCAAAGAATGAGGAAGGGTGTGTTGTGGGAGGGTGACACCGAGGAGAAAAGGAGAGGGACAATCAAGGTGTCCTGCACTCCCAGAAGCCCACACACATTTATACACAAATATTTCAGCCTCCTTATATCCTTGTTGGCCCTTCCTTGCTGCTGATTGTTCCCTGTCCCTAGTCACCTTCATCACCCCTCGTTCACTCATTTTTCATCCCCTCACCAAGCCCTCACTCTCCTATCATCGCCCTGAAGCACTACACACATGCAAACAGCACGTTTCACCTCTCCTCCCAACTCCAATCTGCTGGCTCAGTGTCTCTGATCTCTTTTCCCCCAGAATGCGTTTGTGGCATTCTGGGGGAATGCCACAAACGTGGCCACATTCCAAAATGTGGCCCAGAAAGGCCACAGTTTGGAATTCTCAGGTAATAAAACAGTTCAGGGACTGTAAGGACTGTGAAGGATGGGGTAGCCTGTTGATTCTGGAAATTGAGCTCAGAAATGGAGAATGGAACGCACACTCGTGGAATCATCACAGAATCATTATCTCTGATTTCATTTGGTTGATTAGCAGCAAATACGGAGGCAGTGTGGGCTTTTAAATGACACCAAGCTGAGCTGCAGAGTGTAGCCAAGTGGTTATAAGAGCATTTCTCATATCCAACATGCAGCAGCCCCACTTTTCCATTACAGAACTTAACTAAAAAACCACCATCTACTCCCATATTCTAGCAAGTCGTCAGAAAGAAAGCCTTTACTTTAGTAGACAGAAATGAATGGGGGGGAGAAGAAAGGGACTGTGTTTTATATTTTTACTAATAAAGTTAACCTCTTCACCATAGAGCCACCTTTACCTCACCTCCCCTGCCTTACATTACATTAGCCGATTCTACCTGGTAATTACAAACAGGGTTTTTGTATACAGACATTACTGGATGTGCCTGCAGGACATACTGGGGGCAAAGCATGGTTGGCAGTCATGAGAGTCTGATAAACTTAATTAATAAATTAATGACTAAACATTAAATTCGCTGGGCTCAATGTGTGATAAATGTTCATGACAAGTTCAACATTGCAGCCCGCTTAATAGAACAGAAATGGCACACCCCTCGAACCGTGCGTGATAATTGTCTTGCAATTTATCATCATATTGGATTTTAGGTTTTTTAATAGTCAGAGATGGAAAATACATCTGTGGAAGTGGTTTTTACCTTCCAGAAAAGGAGTTTACATCACTTCACCTGATAACATAAATTTTTACACTGAAGCAGCTCTTTCCATAGGCTTTAACCTGAAATTAAAGAGGTTGGCTTGCTACCAGGTGCCTCACTAAATTTAGGTCACTCAGTCCAGTGTCCATTTGGCCTCATCAGTAAGCTAAGAAGTCAAATCTGATGACTAACAACAATGTACAGTAATCATTAAACTTAATATTCATGGCTGTTTTTATTTTCTAGCAATATTGGAATTCATATGTAGGCTCACACGATCTCTGCTAACCATCACTTCTGCCTCCACAAACTTTTGAAGACTACTTACTGCTTCACAGAATTGTTCAACAAAATATTAGCTTGAGTTACATAACGTATATTAATTTCTCACATTTTTTGTTTTTACTTTTTGAAAAAAATATATTTGGTTTGGATCTTAATTCAAAAACATTTAAGTGACAGCTGTTTATTTCCTTTTAATGCAGGGGTAGGGATAATTTTGCAGACAACTATATGTTGTGAAACAGTTCTCCTTGATAAAGAAAAAAATGCATCTATGATTATAGCAGCTTAAGATAATGATGAAATGTATGCAATACAGTTGTCTATAGCTGATATTTTGTAATCAGCTTATTCAGCTCTTTGTGTTGGGAGAGCTGCAGGCCCAGTATGCTGACCCAATTGGCAAGCTTTCTGAATCACAAATAGACACTGATTTCCCATATCCTCTATAGTCTTATGTACAAACATGAAATTAAATTCAGGAAGGCAAATAAACTGAAAGGGGTTTCATTACTGGTTCGATTTTACTCATCCACGCAACAGAACAGCTCTAGGGGCTAGCTAGGAATAATAGGGGCTAGAGAGCTCGGCAGAACTCCTTACCTACAAGCGCGTTTTCTGTCTTTTCTTTTAGTTGTTGCATTCACCTTATAGATAGAAATGCTGATGTGGCATGAAAGCTTGCCAGCAGTTTACAGAAACAAAGTTACCAAATTCGTTCAACGTGTACAGTATTAGCAGAGCTTAGGCTTCGGTCAACCTTTTTTTCTGGTTTGTTTTTATTCAAGACTATTCTGAAACAGTTTTTTGTCTGGACCTTTTTTTTCTGATGTTGACCAGGTTTTATTTTTTTAAATGATGGATCCTGATACTGCATCCACATGTTAAGCAAATCCCTGCGCATTCAAATTGTTTGGATCACTTGCCAGCAAGTTAAATCACAGATGGTCTTTCTCATGTTGGGAGAATACCCTAGAAGATTGTACAACCATCTTTGACTCTTGCCGTACTGACTCACAAAAAGAGGATACCTACATTTCTTATAAGAACTATGGAAAAGATGCTGTGCTCTGACAGCATCTCATATGTTGGACTAATATTTGACAGCCATTTGTCCTAAAACTGTCTTGTAAACCTAAGAAAGGAAAGCCAAATAGATGAGTGAGTCAAGTTAGAATTTATTTACTCTGAGATGGGGCCCAAGAGCAAATCAACTGCATTCCTCTCTCACAAAGCTTTGACAGCTGCTTTTTCTTAACTACTGCTGCTTCTTTCTCAATGATCGGGTCTTAAAAGAGGGGTTCAGATGAGACGTGTGTCATCCATAAGAGAGGCAAAACTGGGCCGCTCTGAAGAATGGTGGCTAGACCCAAGAGTAGATCACCCATTTTACAACGAGAGATACAGCTCAAACCATTCTTTGCTTAGATTTATAGCTATGCTTTTGTTGAGATTTTGGTGATAGCTTACATGTGTCTTGAAATAATAATGGACCCAAACATCACTACAGACTTAGAAACTGGTGTGTGATAGAGATTGATCAAATTAACACTAATACTATAGCTGCCGTTTTTGTCATCTTTTAGTATTAATCATAGCCACAGAGACTGCTTGAATTTTTATGGACTGAAATCACACATTCAAAATGATTGCATCATGAAACGTGCAAACTTCAGTTTTTCTGTTTGACTTTGTGATTAAAAGAGAACTGGAAATGTTCATTTGTTAAGAATCTTTCATGACCATGATATAAACAGCATAATTAAAGTTTCTTCAGTATTTTTTTTTCTTCCTAACAGCAACAATATGTTCTCACATGTTAAAAGCACATTAATTACGGTATGATCTTTGTTTTCTCCCTTGTCTGTACAGTGCCTGGTCCACCCTATCTGTCAGTGGCTCAAGACTCAAAGACATCAGCTGTCGTTCACTGGGATCCTCCAGTTCTGACCAATGGCATGGATCTGCAGGGATACCGGCTTCAGTTTGGCAGAAAAGATGTCTTCCCTTTGGCCATACTGGAGTTTGCTCCCCAAGAGCGTCAATACTCTGTGGACAGCATTCACCGGGGGGCCACTTATCTCTTTAAGATCTCAGCCAAGAGTAGAGGGGGCTTCGGGGAAGAGGCTGTGGCAGAACTCACTGTGCCTGAGAATACGCCAGGGGGATACCCTCAAATTAATCGGGGCTCCAATGTAACATGCTGCTCTGTGCAAGTGTCCTGGTCTCCACCAGTGCTGGCAGAGAGGAATGGGGTCATCACAGAGTATACTTTGGCCTATAAAGAAGTCGGCACTGGAGAAGCAACAAAAGAACTCCGCTTGCCTCCCAACCTGTCCAGCTATGTGCTCAACACCCTCAAACCGAACTCGGCATACGATGTGAAAATACGTGCACACACCAGTGTAGGTCCAGGGCCCTACAGCCCGCCAATCCAGTATCGGACTGTGGCCATTGATCCAGCAGGTAGGGCTTGCCTGTTTCTTTCCCACCCCAGTGGCAGGGGTTGGAAATTGGCTGAAACCAATCTGCAACGACACATAAATGAAAACAGCCTCACCCACACTCTTTCAACCACCTCCACCTCTCCTCAAAAAGGGGAGGATTGATATTTAAATTGCTTGCAGTGGGATACTCACTTCACTAACCCAAACCAGGTAAAACCCAAGTCAGTAAGTCCTAGTCAGTCATTAATAGGAAGTGGAGATCAGCGTAGAGCTTCAAGGTAAGTGTTTGGTCAGACACTCCCGTCAGTCCTTGCAGCCCGTCGCCAAGCACAATTACTAAGCTAATGCCATCTCACATCCCCAGTTTTCAATCAAGGTAGGATTTCAGTTAAAACCAGTCACTTCAACAGTATGTTGAAATCCTTCTAAGATTAAACAATTAAATTTTCTTCTAATTTAATTTGATTACATTTTTTTTTCCAAGATATTATTCCTTTCCTAACTCCCTTCCTCTCCTGAAGCTTTGTTCCCTTTTCCCCTGTTCCTGAACAGGACAGCTTGTGGCATGGCATCCCACAGATGCACTGCTAAGGACTGTTGGCATGCTGTGTTTTGGGTCTGTCTCAAAGCCCATGTGGCAGCACGTAGGCAGTGCCAACTCAAACTCAGAAACGTGTAAGAACAGTTGGCTTTTGGTTTACACGGGTCTTTAGCTAATCATCAAGTGGTCATGGTTCAAACTCAGTGGTGAGGTGGGTTGGCACTACCCACAGTGGTTGGCCAAAGGGTGCACCCTTGTCCTCCATGGGTTTGTTGTCCATGAGTCTTACGTGCTGTGTGTTTTAACCAATGGCATTGCCCCTTCTCACAGCCAATCACAACTCACTGATCTATTCAATGTTCAGCCCAGAGGAAAGTTGCAGGGGAAGAACATCTTTTTGTTCTCTAAAGCAGAGGTTCTTCATTTGCTCTATTTGGTTCCTCTCTGTTTGATCGTTTAGCTCAAGATGCACTTTTTGTTTTTTTCTTGCATTTGTCGGTTCAACAGACGTTCCAAAGAATTTCACAGTGAAGTGGGCCACAAAGACCACAGTAGTCCTTGCATGGAAGTTTACCAAAACCACGTCTCCATACAAATGCACGGTAAGTTTATTTAACGGAGGGGGAGGAAAACTGTTTGCCACAGCATGTAGACTGAAAATGAGTTCAAGTTAAAGTTCCTTGACCATATTGTGGTCCATTCTTTAGTTGCATCTTCTTTCTTACCTGTCGGTTTTAATCATTAATCTACCGATCCACTATGTACTCATTTCAATTTCTGATTAATCTGTTGTTCGTTAGATTGAGTACAACCGTCAGAAGATGGATGTGGATGCCAGGAAGATGAAGGCGTACATCACAGGATTAAAACACAACACCACTTATGAGTTTAGGGTGACCTGCCAAGAAAGCATGGATGGAGGGCCACGTCATCGCGTGGTGGCTAGGACTGCACCTTTCATCCTGGTCAAGAAGCCCAAGCTGGACAGTTACTTTGAGCCTGAGAATATGCTCACTATGTCCTTCCCACAAATAAACACCAAGGACATCAAGTGAGTATCTACAAATTTAAAAACAGTTAGCTCTGTCTAAATTTCAAAAAGATATCAAGTTGCATCATGCTGAGGGAAGTCGTCAGATTGCTGATGAATTATTTTCACCATTTACTCCTTGCAAGGATACTGAAATATTAATACTGATATAAAGATAAAGATGAGTATAATATTTATTCTGCTTTGGTGTTTATTTTTTTCTTTGTTGCATTTCCAGGAACTTCTACATAGTTGTGGTGCCACTTAAGACATCTTCAGGAACTGTTAAAAACCTGATGAACCCTGATGAGATGGACATGGAAGAGGTAAGATCTATTAAAAAGTCCTTTTGACACATTATTGATGGCGCTGCATCAAATAGAATGAAGCGTAACACATGAATGGTGGCATGAGGCAATGCTGGGGTTTTTTCAGTGGGGGTTCCCTGTTGGTGATACAAGCCTTTGCATATGCTAGCTGTGTTGCAAACACCATGTTGAAGAAATAGGCACACACAACACAGTCATAAGTACATCTCAGCTATGCTAATTGATCCCCAGAAGCATGCAAAAGAGAGAATTACACAGTCTTTTCCCACTCTTCCCATAGCTCGGGGTCACCTTGAGCACCAGATCAACAGCAAGCATCCCTATTGGAGTTAGGATTACACACATTCCCTCTATTTAATGTTTGCCTCTGTCTGCAGTTTAAACTGAATGAGAGGACTTAGATTTATTTTTAAATATTTGACAGCTTTTAAACCCACAGTTTTCATGTTACCTTGACCAGTTCACTGAGAGCATTTATGGCTTAATCACATACTTCTGACTCTCAGCTAACCATTAAGAGGGAAATTTAACACCAAGTTACAATTTCTTATGTGGGAGGGTGTCCTAAACAATGAGAATAATTATAGATTTTCTCATAATTAAAATTTTGCAGTTGGACCTAATGAGAATTTTTGTTTTTCTCATTTGATCATTAGCCTCTATTTGCCCTTTTGTTTTGTTTTGTTTTTTATAAATACTGCTGCATCCAAAAGCATAACTGTTGTGGGTGAGATTTGACTGTTTCTAGTCTATCCATTTTATAAGATAGGACAAAAGATTTCACACTGTTTTAAGATGTGTATCAACTACAGTAACAAACAAATGCAAAGCAAAAATGAATATTGAATTAAAATATGTAAACTAATACCCTTGTACATTGAGCAGCTATTGCGGGAGGTGATTCCAAAGCGTCGTTCACGGCGTCAGCTGGCACAGCTGGACCAGAAGGATGCCTACATCACAGCTTGCTTCAGACAGCTTCCTGCCAGTTTCACAGTGGGGTCTGACCATCGCCACAGCACCTGTGAGAATAAGCCTCTTAAACCTGGTCAGGAGTACGTCTTCTTCTTAATGGCTGAACTCAATTCCACTGCAGGGGTGAGTTTCTGGTTCAGCTCAGTTAAGACTTAGTGGATTTGATACTTTTGTCCTCTTAATTTCATGCCTTAGTATCATAAATGCATTTCCAACACTTTCCACCTTTTTTATGTTCAAATCGCTTTTCGGTATCTACTACAAATACCTGTATGGTTGTTTCTGTTCAGAGAATGTTTGTAACCAGTCCCTACACCGACACTGTGAAGACTCACGATTTGGTGGTGGACCCTTTGCCAATAGAAACTGGCGATGGACTCATATGGGTGGTCGGCCCTGTCCTGGCTGTTGTCTTCATAATCTGCATCGTCATTGCCATTCTTCTCTATAAAAAGTGAGTTGGTTTTAGACACATTTGTTAACACCATAATCTAAAAATAAAACTGTTCAACCTCAAATGATAGAAAATGGCTCTCAAGTTTGGGCATTTAACTGGATCTTCTATAACCTAGTCTCTTGGAAATGCAGTGGATGGATTCCACTCAGATGTGTGCCTGCAGCCCTAACTGCAGCTCTAACTTCTTGATAATTCGGGTACATTTGCTGTAAAATCGTTTTGTCTTCCTCAACAACCCGACAAGAGCTGATGGTCATTTGATGTTGAACCAGTATTAGTAATTTTGGGAATTGGGGAATAACTGCACGATAAGATGCATGCTGAAATGGGGGCATATTTTATATTCATTGCAGCATGACATTCAAACACCCAATAATGTTTTTGCATGCAAGTGTGAAAGCAGCCTTGTTGTGCAAAAAAAAAACTGCAGTCGTGGTAAGTGAGCTGGTTGAAGAAAGAAGAGATAATGAGATTTGTTGAGATGATGCGAAAGACGTAGCCCACCTGTCTTCTAATCATTCAGTCATTTTCATTACCAGAGATTTTGCTTTCAAATTAACATCAAAACAATGAGTTAGTTGCTTATTCTTGGAATCTATAGCATTTTTAATTGAAAGTATTTCACTGCTTGTTTTTTTTTAAACCTGATGACCATTTTTAGGGTAAAAACAAAAAAACACAACTAGTTTCATGTAGCTTCAATATTAGAGGCTGTACCTGCAAATACCAGGAGAGAACTATGTATCATCTGAAGGTGATAAGGGCTTTTGTGAGCTACTGTCAGATAATCCCTTGCTGTCTGACCTTGCCTTACCTCTGTGTTGGTGGTTAGGGAGAGTAACATCTCTCCTTGGATCTCTCTTTTTTTCTTTCTTCTCTTTCTCTCAACCTCACTTTCCCATGTCCTGCCCACCCCCACCCCCCACCCACCCTTCCTGGTGAATAGTGTTACCCGGGTGTGCCCTTGGCCCTGACATTCCCCTTTCCCATCTATATCTGCACCTCGTGCACACACATAAGCACACACACATATTAACAAATGCATGCTCTTACTTGCACATTTCATTGAATACTCGCTCGTTTTCACTCACTGACATTCGCGCACACATGAACATGCCTCCTCCAAATGCTGATGAGCATTATCTCGCCTTCTGCGAGCCCAGCAGTGACCCCTGTGCATTTAAACTGCTCTCTATTGATTTATCTCTCTTCTTGCCTCCCCCTCTCCCCTTTCTCCTTGTGTGTTGTGTTTTTACCATCTTTATATATTTATTTGGCTTCTATTGCTTTCTCTGGAAACAGCAAACCAGACAGGTAAGGTCTAGTCTTACTTAGATTCACAGCATTTTGCAAGAGGAGACAAAATAGCCAGTTTAAAATGTGTTGGGTCTAAAAATAGACAGCAATGGACGACAGGACGCAGTCATATTTTTGGATCGCTTTGCAAAGGGG
>JBBBVT010000015.1:10566779-10578091 GCA_037177035.1 Craterocephalus eyresii
TATATATATAATTTTTTTACATAAATATAATATATATAATTTATAAATATATATATACTCGCTCAATAAGGGGATAAATAAGTGGTTTGAAATTCTTCACACACTTCAATGAACTTAAACTAAAGATTCTTTCTCCTTAAATAGAGATAGGCTATTGTCTGTTTTGTTACGCAGAGCTCCTCACCGGCAGCCAGGCTTTGAATGTGTGTGTAGAGAGAGAAAGAGAGAGAGAGGCTAACTGAGCTGTCTGAGCTGTGAGACTGCGGCGGTTATAAATGACACCAGAGTTGATTAGAAATCAGGAGCGCTGAATCAGCTCTCGTTTGCATACAAGCAATATGCCCTGCTTGCCGTCCCTAAATCACCGAGCCTGTCACCTCGCTGCACGCCAGCCTAAGGTACTGAAGGAAGTGGGTTCACCGGCATAGATTGCCGTCATCATGCCTGCTGGTGGATGTTGGCGGATAATGACTTCTCCCAGCAATCCAGTATTTCTTGGGTATCTATTATTCATAAATCCACATCCGGGCTGTATACCTAACGGACAAGCTTGTTCCAACCAGCGAGACGGGAGACGTAATGCTAAAGTTGACGCTACAACTTCTAATTACTTGGAGCCAAGAGAGTCTTAAACTACCCGCTCATCGCTTTCTTTTCCCCCCTCCGTCCGCCTGCCCCCTAACAGAACCGCCACCCCCCACCCCCATGAAAAATAGATGACCAAATTAAATAGAGAAGTGTAATTTTAATTTTGTTATTTTCTTGATGAATGGCTACTCGTCTCGGCACCCCTGCTTGCCAAGCGCAGCTTTACAGAGCTTTGACTGATTGGTTTTAAGCCAGGCGGGATGTGAGGGAGGAGGGAGAAATGGAGGGGAGAGAGGAGAGAGATGAGGTGGAGAGGCTTGGTTAATGATGAGGACTGTGTGTGAGGAGAGAGAGCAGAGGAGCACAGCAGGAGGATGGAGATGAGGAGGGGATCATGTGACGCACAGATAACAATGAGCTACAGCATCCAACACAAGCCCTGCTTCTTGGGTCATAAGGAACAGAGAAATTACTAAAAAAATCAATGTTCAGATTGTTTTTGAAACCATTTTTTTCGAGGCAGTAGCACCTCCAGAATAAGTATTGGATGTTTGCCATATTTGTTTCCTAATGGGTTCATTAAAAGAGTGTTAATGAAACGTGCACAGATGTGGGTTTTAAATTTTAAACCAAGAAATGTTTCAGGAATGTGACCCCCATCTTCACATGCACGCACACAGATAACAGGCAAGGCTAAAGATGATCTAGAAAGCGAGAGCAAATAGCAGGAGAGTAGGTGGAGGACTGGTAAATAAAAAGGGGGTGTAAGCATCGGAGAGGAGAGGGGAGATGAAGAACACGATAAAAAGAGGAACAAAAAAGAAAAGAGTGGAAGACTTTGAAGTTGAGGAGATCGAGATAAGGAAAACGGGGACAGAGAAAATAGAGGGCAGAGAGAAAGGAAGAAAATAGGTGAGGCTGAAACAGAGGGAGTATCTGGTTGCTGTAAAGTTTACATACAGACTGAATGTTGGATTGGGTTCCTGATCTGACTTTAGTCTCTGCCTTTCCCCAAGGCTACGGATAAAAGCATCATTCAAAGCCCCAAACCAACCCATGCCGGACCAAAGCAGTTATAATGAAATGATGAAATGCATAAATACCCTTAAAGGGGACGGGAATTGTTCTTATTACTTGTATTTTAAGAAGTCGGCTGAATAATAAAGTGCTCTTACTACTCTGACAGCAGCAGTATTTCAAACATATGCTCAAATAACCCGTTTTGTTCCTTTATAAGTGAAATTGTCTTTTGCAATCTCTTCCTCTTCTTTCCGACATTACGGTTGTATTGTTGAAGCTCGGCTCGGCTCACGGCTCCTCTGATTGCTTCTTTATGTGTGCATGTTGTGACTGTCTCTGCCTCCTATCAGTCTATTGATCCAGGCCAGCAGTTCACCTGGGAGCACTCCAACCTGGAGGTGAACAAACCGAAAAATCGTTACGCCAACGTCATCGCCTACGACCACTCTCGTGTCATCCTGGCTACCATTGAGGGTAAGGCTCATCGGCACACTCTCCACTCCCACCCCAACCTCTGAGATGAACTTCACATTATTGGCAGATTCCTCATTCGCAATCAATGTCAAGAGCGAAGACTTTCGCTGTGGAACAAAACTGTATCATAGCGAAAAAAGAGCTACAATAGAGAGCTGGTATTTGAAATTTAGTCAGTCGATATATTGAATCAAAGAACAGAGGACTTGCTTCTGCTCAACTTGCTCTGTAGCAGATAAGCAGTTTATGCAACTGAATTATTTTGGGAGTGTGACAAGGACTTGTTTCAGCTCATCACGGCGTCCGGCACTCACATCTCACACTCAAAGGGGTCCAGGTCCTATTTGTCTCATCAGATCTTCCCCTTGCTTTTTGACTTTGCTCTAACTATCCATAGGCTCTGAGTACTCTGAATCTTAGAGCCAGAAAATCTCCTCCTCTGACTCCTAAATCTTATGGGACGCTGTCAGAGATACTCACCCTTCACCACTAACATTGTTCTGGCTTTCTCTCCAGAAGAGCTCTGAACATCTTCACAGTAATGCCAAACTCTTCCCTTATGTGCGAGCGAAACTGCTCAGAGTAGATTTCTACATCTCACAGGAGTCAGGCCGATTTGGCAGTGCAACAACATGCATTGCGAAATTATCCCAGGAAAAAAAAAACACTTCGTCCATAAATACATAAATTAATCAAGTCTGAAATTTCTATTTTACACTGCAGTGATTTTGCTATTAGTCGCAGCAGTAGAACAATTCATGCACACCGCCATTCTCTGTTCACTTAGCTATGACTAAAGCCAAGGCGCCGCAGTCAAAGTGCGCTACGACGTGGTATCCGTTTTAATTACATTTTTCTTTCTCTTTTCTGCTTACTTCAATTCATTTTCCTTCTTTTTTTTTTTTTGCTCCTCTCACTCAGTCTCTCACTGAGTTCCTTTATCTCGCCCCTCCTCTCCATCCTAGCTGTTGTCCTCACTGAGTCTCAACTCTTAAATCAGCCCAGTCAAGTGTTTTATTGTTTGCTGCCTGAGTGAGGATGTGTCAGTCAAAGACACGTGGCTCTTCGGCACAGATGCCGTCACACCGGAATCCTGTTTGGGAGGCAGGGGGACGCCAGGAGTCGGCTAAACGAAGATGGGTGGTGTCTTGTCTTATCACCGTCAGCTTCTCAGTGTTCGACAGACTCTAATCACAAGATTATCTGGTCTGGGCTCAAGCCTTTTCTTCTCCAGCTAAATGACTGAGCCTGTAGTAATTTTAAGCTAATATTAAAGGCATCTTGATCTGTAGATGCGGGAATTTTGCTTGAGTGTTGCACACCATCCTTGGCCGTAAACATTGCACATCCTTTTACACAGCAGTGCATAGGGAGAGGGGGGTCTTTATGGTTAGATTTACTAGGACCAGCGTGTCTTAAAGCATGGCAGCAGCCTAAGAGGGATGGGATGTGGTGTCATGGCTGAGTGGCTGATTTACTTTTTACTACCTCCAATCTACACACACACACACACCACCTGGGATGGAGGTAAAGCAAACGCAGGCTTCAGCTGTGTATCTACAGAAACTTGGACAGGACTACAGAGGTAGAAAAAAAATCTACAGGGGCAGTGGGAAAATATGCAGTTGCCAGAAATGAAGCGGTACACTTTCTTTTTTCAGTTTTTGTTTATTTTATTTATTTATGGTGAAAACTGAGTTGACGTGTGTGAAAACTGGGATTTATTAAGGCGGACAGTGCGCCACAAAACAAAAAGGTGTTAAATAAGGAGTGAAGTGAAATATTGACAAAGATTTAAAAGATGAAACGGGGAAAGTGCCATAGGAGGTTAAGTCTTCTTTTTTTTTTTTAAATCTCTCATTTCCGTGTGTCTCTCTGGCTATAGGTATAACTGGTAGTGACTACATCAACGCCAACTACATAGACGGTTACAGGAAGCAGAACGCCTACATAGCCACGCAGGGTCCCCTACCAGAGACATTTGGGGACTTTTGGAGGATGGTGTGGGAGCAAAGAGCAGCCACTGTGGTGATGATGACGAAGCTGGAAGAGAAGTCACGGGTAAGTCTGCTCCAGCCCTTTTTTTGCACGGGGGGCTGGTGCGGTGGACTGCTTTTATTCTTTTTGCTTAAATAAACTGATGAATCAAATCGATGCTTCACAAGACAAAACACAAACAAACAGCTGCTGACGACAGTGCAGCTTAACATTGATTTGGAAGCTTCACACACCTACCCCATTGGTAGGTAATCAGACTTCATTTTCTAAAGGCTGATTGCTTTCAGAGAATTGCAGTAAGAAAGGGGAAATCACAAGGGCGGGCGATAAAGCAGCGTTAACTCAAAGACAGTCTACCTGTGCACATCTGATTTGTTAAGCTCCTCTGGGAGTATCTTTATAGACTAGCCTCTGTTTTCTTTAATTTGCAGTGGAAACAAGCTGTAAGCTGTCCCCAACAGTCATGATAGCAAAGCAAGTTGTTCTATTTGGACTTCACAGTTCAAGAAAGTATAATTTCCAGCAACAGCATGTGCCAGCGTTATGTGCCGAATCTGTGGCCAGAACCTCCCACTGTCATCTTTTGATGGAGGAAGTCGGAGGAAAACTGATCTGGAAAGAGGGAGAAGTTTTAATGCGGGATTATTATTGTTGTTGTCAGTCCACTGCAGTTATTAAAGAGGCTAGAGGAAACTTTAAAGATGAAAGATTGCCATTGTTATCACACATTAAGATATTTACATGTAAACCAAGTTGTTAAATTTAACGAGACCTCAATCAGCTGCAACATTATAATTCTGCTGACACATTTAGGCATTATTAATGATAACCCAGCAATAAAATGCATAATAAATTAGCATCCAGCTGCCTGATTAGTGCATTTTAATGAGTGCATTTTGCCGCTCACAGTCTGTTCTTGCGTATGATTTTAAGACATCAAACTGTAATGAAGTATTTGTAGTATATTGAACCAAAACTTCCTCAGAAAAAGGGCGTAAACACTCGTTCTTTCACTGCCGCTGAATCTGCAGCGATGATATGCTGTTCGGCAGAGGCGTGGACTTGTCTAAATGTCAAAAAGCCAAGTGCGATGTTTCAACCTGTCAACTCAAACCCTTGTCAACATCAAGCTCACTCACCCCAGGTGTCTTCACTTATTCCCCCTCCTTCTATCGTTTTTCAATTGTTTACCTATCCTCTGTCCCGACATGTGCATTCCACTCCTGTCAAACGTGATCAGGATTAGCGGCCAGTGGAACCTGAGTGTCAGTTTGAGCAGGAAATGGGAGAGAAAGCTGGAGAGCAGCAAGTCTCCCTCACTAGCTGTCACATCTCATCTGATGTCCGCTGGGGCATCACACCCCAAACTGAACGAATGTTTATTAGACGGGCTGCTCAGGGGGAGGAGAAGGTGGTGTGCTTTCAGAACCACAAAACATTTTTGAAATGCTAAAAGTGGTTACAGTTCTAATAAGAAACCTGTCCAAGAGTTGATCTAAAACTCATCTTACACTCACTGAGCTTTAAGTTGAATGTCAAAGTCTGACATAATAACGGAAGTCATTTTGTGCCACGGCATTGCTCCTGCATGTGTTTTACCCTCCATACGAATGGTTTTTCCTCGGAGACTGTTCACATTAAGCTAGGATACAGCAGTTGTTTCGACAGTCGCATCCGTTTGTTTATGTGTGATTGTTTACTCAGAAGTGAATTAGAGAGAAGCTACCCTGGTGTTTTTTCAGCTGTCTGGTGTTTCAATCCACAGGAGGGTTTCCGTTCCGAGCTGTGTGAGCATGCTTTATTTGTGTCGCCACTTAACTCCGTTCATTTGTGTGATGTTGATAATTAGTGTAAAGATTATTTATTAAGATGTGGCATATTGAAGTTAACATCTCGGTCTGCTTGCTCTGCTTCCCTCACTTTTGATTTCCCAGATTAAATGCGACCAGTACTGGCCCAGTCGTGGTACAGAAACCTACGGTATGACCCAAGTGACCCTGCTGGATACCATAGAGTTGGCCACTTTCTGTGTGCGAACTTTCTCCCTGCACAAGGTAAAATGATTTATTTTTCTTACCGGTATATAGAGGCAAACAGTATGTGTGTTTGTTTGGCAGTATATTTGCAAACCTAAACACTGCATTCAGAATTAGCCTCTATCATCTTTCTACATTTTCTGTTTTTTCCTCCAACTATATTTGAAAAATAATGACATCAGGAGAATTTGCAAGGGAGCTGTGCTTTAGTATGTCGAAATAAATACCATTTATTGTCATGCTGGGCAACACGGGCTAAAAATGCTGATATCCAATTCTTGGATAGAGAGACAGATCACCTTGGAGAAAAAAAATGCAAAGCAGAAGAAAAATAATGCTCTGAGGCCTAACCCATTTATCTCTTCAGTGCAAACAAAACACAAAAATAACCCTTTGTCTCCATTGCCCTTCCAGTCAAAGTCCTCTTACCTTCTTCAGCTCACTCGCTCCTCAATCATCTGTTTACATGCATCTGCCAAATTGGAGCACTTAGGTAAAGTGAGCAGAAGAGAAACTCAATATACATAATTGACAGACTGCTCTCGTGCTTCTGCGTGTGCATGTGTGTGAGCGCTCACACACCATCATACACCCACACAAATTCAAACTCTAAAACACACTGCCAGATGCACCGTGTCCCTACACGTAAAAATAAAAAAGTTACTAAAATGCACACAGAGACAAAGGGGATTAAACAGCGGAAAGAAAAAAAAACGGGCTCAGAGCACGTCTGCGAAGACTCTTGAACTCTTCACTTGAAGCATGACATGTTTCCAGAATTTTCCTCTTTACCAGATAGCACCAGGCAAAAGACCTTGTTGACTTTCGAGCTGGATCCTCAGCAGAACGCTGAATCCCAGAGCAAGCCAGTGATGGTAAAAGATAGCAGCATATCAGCCGACATGCCGCTTCATAGCCGGCTGGTTGACATTCAGGCCCGTTTACATTAGCCCACTCTGAGCCTCTATCAAACGCACCGATATGGCTCTTTCTCCATCTGCAGTCTCCTTTTCCCTTATAGTATCGATCCAGCGTTGTGATTTCTCTCTGCGCTGTCCTCACTTAGCAGGATTTTTGTTATTTATAAGGTAGCAGATGCGCTGCAGCCAGTAGAAATACAACCATGTATATAGTGCATCAACAAAGCCGGGGGACATGCTGCTTTATATAATTGTATGTCTTTCAGTGATGCAATCTTGTCTACTCACACAATTCATACCACAATAAAAATATTTTAAAGAAAAACCAGCAGCCAGGAACTAGCCATGTCCTTGCAGTCTGCACGACGATAGAAACGGGGAATGTCCAAAATAAATTAAACTCCTAATAAAATAAAGAACATAAGAACTAGGTCGGTTTGCTTTTAATTACCACACTCAGTTATTCATTTATTCAGCAAGGAAAAATTTCCCTCTGTCAGGAAGGCAGAAGCACAACACTGAAATGCAAACAGTCCCTCCATTAGAGAATCTTATGTGAGTAAAGACAGGAAAAAGAGTGGAGAGATCTGAAGGAGGTTTCATTTTTCTTTCTTCTTATCCTTCTGCTTCTGCTGCTGGAAAAAAAATCTTTCTCTGGATCCAAGCTTGTTGTCATGTTTCAGGAGTGGAATTTAAAATGCAATGACCCAAACAGAGATATTTTATGAAAATGTTTTTAAATGATTTACATCCTAATGCATCAAGCTCTGTATAAATCACATGCATCGGCGGAATAAATCATCACACAGGGGCATTGCTTATGTAAAATCATCTGTATGTTTGCATTTTAGAATTAGTTTTTCCTGTTTGGGATTGTTATGACAGCCAAGCCTGCGATCAGGGTTCAGTTGGCAGTTAGCTGAAGGCATGTGTTAAAAGCTAGATAATAAATGAAAGCAGTCAGAAAAAAATAAATCTAATTCATCCAAAGCAAAGAAACTCTCTTCAGTTTTTTATTGTTGTTTATGTTTGTCTTATCAAAGATCAAAACCAGTAGGTCTGTCAGTTCAACACACCAACTAAACCGCTGTATCCAACTTATTTCATTGCAGAATGGCTCAAGTGAGAAGCGGGAAGTCCGTCAGTTCCAGTTCACAGCGTGGCCTGACCACGGTGTGCCAGAGTACCCAACCCCTTTCCTGGCCTTCCTCCGTAGGGTGAAGACTTGCAACCCACCTGATGCCGGACCCATCATCGCTCACTGCAGGTCATTAGTCATTTTAAGCTGTCAGGTCAGACAGAATAGTTCACTTTGCCTTGAGATCCACAGAAATAGTTGCATTTTAAGTGACCTTTGGAGCGGTGCTGATGCTGATAAGACATCAGGGCCAACAAAAAGAAAAAGTCAACACAAAGGAAGGATACCAGCTTACATTTTTCCTTGGATTCATTATTGTTTCTTTATGCACACGTTTCACTTTATACATGACCTGTGTGTATTTTCACCTCGATATTGGTCCCATCATTCTCTGTATTCCCTGCCGCTCTCCCCACCTTCTACTTTTATTTCTCTTATTGTCAAATTCCTCTCAGTAATCCCTTACCATCTTTCCTTCTTCTGCCTCTTTCACTCCTCAGCTCTTCTCTGTTATACTAGCTATATTTCTCCAATGGCTTATTCAAATTAACTACCTTCCTTTTTGTCAGAATAAGAAGACTTCAGTGAGTCCAAAGCGCCACACAATGATACGGAAATTTGACAGCTTGCCATGCGGAGTCTCCATCTCTGTCCTTTTGTTGTTCTATTTGTCATCTTTTATTCTTTCTGTATTCCCTCCGTACAGATCACATCTTGACTTACAATGCATCTCTTGCTATTTTCTTTTTACTTAATTATTTAAACCGTAACACCAAAGAAAACACTACTGGAAATACCATTTATAATCCCACAGGACTTTTAGTATTAAGTATTCTTTGCATTAAATTATTTGGCACCAAACACAATTAGAGTATTCTGCCACAGACTGAAGAACAAGGGAGAAATTGATCTCTTTTTCTTCCTTTTCTTCCCATTTCAGTGCGGGTGTTGGCCGGACAGGATGCTTTATAGTAATCGATGCCATGCTGGAGCGTATCAAGCACGAGAAGACGGTCGACATTTATGGCCATGTGACGCTGATGCGCTCACAGCGGAACTACATGGTGCAGACGGAGGACCAGTACAGCTTCATTCATGATGCACTGCTGGAGGCGGTTGCCTGCGGAAACACTGAAGTGGCTGCCCGGAGTCTGTACTCCTATATACAGAAGCTGGCCCAGGTGGAGAGCGGAGAGCATGTCACTGGCATGGAGCTGGAGTTCAAGGTACAGGAAACACAAAATTCCCTTCATAGACTCCATCACCTCTTTCAGTGATAACTCCTTGACTCACTTTGCAAAAAAATGCCGATCTTAATCCAAGACAGAAGGAAAGAACATGGAGGCATGCATTATTTACATAGTTTACTTCATTATTGGTTGCAGACGTTGTTTTTGTGCATCTGTGCATTACTGATTGGGTTTTTTCACAGCTGTAGGAGATTAGAGAGGGTATGACAATGGTTATGTTTACATGCCAAGCAGCATTCAGACACTAACACAATTAAATTACTACTCTGAATAAGATACAACCATGTAAGCTGCATATTCTGGTCAACTTATCATGCATAAGGTCTTAACAGTAATTTAATGATGCTACTGTCCGTGGACTAAGTTGATATCAGTCACATTATGCAAACATGCGTGTACATTAATTGCATCTATAGATCAAACTGAAAATTCTCAGCATGGAAGAGCAGACATTGTTCCTTTACCAACATGCTCTGAGATCTGCAGATACTAGGCTCATTCATAAGTGACTTTTGTGCTTATTTTCCAAGAACAATGTTGTTACATACATATAACATTTCAGTCAGGAGTAGATGAGTTTACAGCAAATCCTCAGACACTCCCTATAATAACTTCGTTTGTCTGAAACAAATGCATGGTGGATGTCTCTGTTATCACGAACCTGATCCAGATGAAACGGCAACACAGTGTAAACTTATTGAGACCCATCTTTAATGTAGAGATATATTTTCTGAAAATGTATCTCTTTCAGCCGTAGTTAAGTTTTTAACCTTCCTTTTACAATGCAGCCCTCTGTCAGTTTATAGAAGCCGTCGAGGTAATAGGATTCCACTACAACCATTTTTCATTTACTTTCTAAATAATTGAATCACTAAGATACTCACAGTGTGTATTATTACAATTATTTTGTTTCCCAAACCTACTCTTGGAAAATGGAAGTGTTACAGGCTGACACAATGCCCAGTTTTGAAGATTTGGAATAATGTACCTATACAAAGAAATTGAGCTGTAATCCTGCAGACGTAATTCAAATTACTTTTAGCTGAGCTTCTGAATGGGTGAAATGAGGTGAGAATGGACAGCAAGGCAAAGTGTTTACAGAGTGTTTTCATAAATATCCAGTAAAAACCTCAACAGCCATTTGCTCATAAACACCCCTCAGCTCTGGGCTGTAGTCACTATGTGACCTTAAATTGCATACACTCTTGCTCTCAAATGATCCGTCATCTTCCCATTGCAATTCATCAACGCAGCCTCCTGCCAAGAAACACTAATAGTCCTGGTGTGTTTCAACCTTTTTTTTTTTTTTTCTAACTCACTTTCGTACAATAGTGATGGAATCTCTGTCGTTATTTGTAACAAGGATAATGCTGAGCTGGCATCAGGAGTCGAACTAGGATTAATAACGTTCACAGTACATTTGGGATAGAGGAGTAAGCTTTGTGTGAAGAAGGGTGGGAAGCTAAGTAATTAATACATGATGATGACAAATGGAGGTGGATAGCAGGGCAAGTGGAGGGAGGAACGTTTGGTTAATGAACAAAGGGACGAGTATATGCTAACTTGGAGGTAAGGGAGTAATCTCACAAATGACTATAAAATAGGGATGGGTAGGAGGGCGTTTTAGCTCTCAGGTTGGATACTGTGTAGTTCGGTTAATCCATGACTGGAGGAATTTGCAGTTCTACAGCCGAGAGAGAGATGGGGATCAGCACCTCCAAATCAGAGACCATGGTTCTCAGCCGGAAGAAGGTGGTTTGTCCCCTAAAGGTCGGCGGTGGGGACCTGCCCCAGGTGGAGGAGTTCAAGTGTCTTGGGGTCTTGTTCACGAGTGAGGGAAGGATGGAGCGGGAGATCGATAGGCGGATCGGTGCGGCGTCTGCAGTGA
>JBBBVT010000015.1:10578191-10591922 GCA_037177035.1 Craterocephalus eyresii
TGGAGGGATTATATCTCTCGGCTGGCCTGGAAACGCCTCGGGATCCCCCCGGATGAGTTGGCTGATGTGGTTGTGGAGAGGGAAGTCTGGGCTTCCCTGCTTAGGCTGCTGTCCCCGCGACCCGACCCCGGATAAGCGGAAGAGGACGGGACGGTACGGTTGGATACTGTGTAGTTCGGTTAATCCATGACTGGAGGAATTTGCAGTTCTACAGCCGAGAGAGAGATTCCAGTCTTAGGATTTACACCGAAGCTATCACACAGTTACTGCGTATTGCATGCAAACATGTTCATCAAAATATGAATGTGTTTGCTGAAATTTTTTGCAAATTCCATCTCATGATTTACAACACAAATAAAAAGAAAAAAGGAGCTAGGAGGCACCTGGGATCCCTTCCTAATTAAATAGCAACGGTTTCATTTGGAAATCAACAGAGTTTTAATTGGGATCCAAACAAGAAAGTGGAGATCCTTGTTCATTTACTCCCCCAAAAAAGAAAATTTTGCATCTGCCTAATTATTGCAAAGAAGTACACAATACAGGGAATATGCAAGCAGAAAATTAGTTACTTATATTTTTCTTCCATAAGTTGGCACAATTTCTTGAGGGCTTGACAAATGTCTGACCAAAGAGAAACTTTAAACCCTGAACAATTTACAGTCTTCCCATTTTTCTGTTTGGATTTTTAAGGCTAACATTAATGACCATCGTGTATGTGGGCTACTTTTTATAGAAATGAACCATTGTCAGTCACAAGTTAAGGAGGTAAGATATCTATAAAATTAGAGGTAACTATACTCGATCATATCTTGTATAATTGCTGATTGCAAGAGAAAGAGTTTTGACTTCCTCTCTCTGAGTCAATGCAGCATAACTTGAATGTGAAGTTGGGTGCAGCTAATCATAATGATGCTGAATAATTCTGCTCTGTGCAGGGAAGGTGGCATTGAAGTCTGCTGTAAATCTGATTCACACTCAGTCGGATATTTTCAGACCTGGGGGCTCCAAATAAAAGAGGTTTTGGGTTGATTTGCTCTCACATACAGAAAAATATGCTATATGTTCCCTGAGCACCCACTTCGCAAGTTCCTTGACAAGCTAAGGTTTAGCTGAGAGGATGTCCCTTGTCTCAAACTTTAAAAAATAAAATAAAAAAGATGGGGTTATGTTAAAACCATTACTTATTTACAGCTGGAGTTATTTTTACAAAGGTGGTTTCATTGACCTCATCACTTCGCAAGACTTTGCTCCAAAAATGTGTCAGACTTTTTTAGATTCTGATTTTGAATCTTGTGGTGTGGAGGCAGGCATGGCTGCCCTCTCATGAAGGTTATATTTATGCACGAGTCGTTGCACAGTCGAGCGGTGCACTACAGCTCCAGAGACTGTTAAATCTTCCTGAAGGTCTTTAGCTGTCGACCAGGGCTTTAATTTGCCTTTCTAACAGCTCTATGAGTAGTTCTCTTGGAAGGTTTGCTCAGTCTTCTACGCCTTAGCTTGACCTCTACAATTCCCGTACACTAACAATTCTTAGCTCCACTACAAACTACACAAATGACTTCTCCAAAATACTTTGCTGTGTTATGGGCATCATTTTCAGTGTGCTCAGCTGCAGCTTAGAGGAACCCATGGCTCCTGATTGTCAGTGTCCATGATGCTCTATAATGTGCTTTGTTTAACCATCCTTATCTGTCTGTAGCCACAGCCCTTATAGGCTCAACATGGCGAAAGATTGTGGAAACTTATTTACTGATTTGCACTTATACCAAATGTCAAAGAATTACATGTTAAAATTGCTTCAAATGTTAAAGAGTGGTTAATCTTACATCATGGCCTTGTTGGAGATCTGTTCCTCCTTAAATAGTGAACAGCTCAGATCCAGCAGCTACAATTTTTTATTAGGGGTGCTCAGACTTTTGCATTCCACTGAAAAGCCAATTATACTTCTCCCTGGTGCCTTTTTTTATGTCGATCATCCAGCTGACCACACATGCTGTAATGTAAAAGGGAGGTAGCTGGCAACAATACAGTAGCTACAAGGTGTGTGTGGCTCCTTGGTTTGCCAGGTTTGGCTCAGATCCCTGCATGCTGTGTGCTGTTTGGTGGCGTAGCTGAGGTTACACTCGCAAAGGCCATGTCATCTCAAGCCTTTCCAGGTGCTTATGTGAATCACACACAGAAAAGGGGAGCTGTAGACCAGGGTGAAGGCAGATGCAGAGGAGAAGGAAAATACTGGACAGATTCCAAATGACCACTGACAAAAATATACTAAGGTTAAAGAAAAGATGGAGGGGGAAAAAACAGAAAATAAGAAGTCACCCAATACAGGTTAACAGCATGGCTTCTTTTTTTTGACAGCCAGTGAGAGACAGAGAAAGTAAGTCCTGATTTTCAGTGGGGTTAGGTATCACTTATCTCTTATCGTCTTTTACGATGCTGCATGTGTCTGCAATAGACCGTGCTCTTCTCTGTCTGAAAGATCCTCTGAACTATTTGACAAAGGTGTCTTCTATTTACTGGCTAACAAGCAAGCACACAAACACAACCAGTCTTTGTTGAGCTATTGAAGCCAAAAGGAGGCGATCATAGGACTTGCTGACCCACAAACTCTCACTGAGGTCCTTTTGACAGTGGTGATGTAGCAGTAGCACTTTTTCATTTGATCATTATATAGTGTGTGTGTGTGTGTGTCTGTGTGTTTGTTTTCTAAGCATCCCTACGTTTTATGCACACATACACACTGCCTTTATCAAAGGCGCTAGTGACCCACTTTTAGAGGAGTTTTCTGTTGGGTACAGACTTGTTGTAGATGCTTGTTAGTCCGGGTGTAAGGCATATTTTCCCTCATTACGTATGACCCTGCAGGACCTAACAAAATTCCAAATGAGGATGAGGTTTTTTTCAATTTCTTTCCAAAATGTACAGTATATTTTTGATAATAAATGTTCCTCTGAAGCTGCGCCACTGCTGCTTAAGCGTGGGTGAGAGATCAGATTAAAGTGGGTCAGCTTTATCAGTCTTTCATTGATATTTTAGCCGTTACAACCATCTCAAATCTTTTATTTTCTCCTTCTTTCCAGCTTCATCATGCTCCACTTCTCTCCCCTTCTAATGTCTTTTCTCCTCTTTTTTTCAATTAGTAATTATTGTATTTTTTTTCATAACACTGTCCTTTACATTCTTTTTTCCTCCAAAAATGTCATTAGTTGGTCTTTTGTTTTTGCCCCAATCTCTTAACTGTTCTTCGGTGGAGTTACTAACTTATCTGTGCTTCTTTCCCCGCCAGCGTTTGGCCAACTCTAAAGCCCACACATCGCGCTTCATCAGTGCCAACCTTCCCTGCAACAAGTTCAAGAATCGGCTGGTCAACATCATGCCCTATGAGACGACGCGCGTCTGCCTGCAACCAATCAGGGGCCTGGAAGGATCCGACTACATCAATGCCAGTTTCATTGATGGATACAGGTTGGAGGGCTGAAAGCGGGGCAAATGCCACAGAAGACACAAAAATGGGTTTTAACGTGGTTTTGTTATAAACAGGCAGCAGAAGGCTTACATCGCTACGCAGGGCCCCTTGGCAGAGACTACAGAGGATTTCTGGAGAATGCTCTGGGAGAACAACTCCACCATTGTAGTCATGTTGACCAAACTTAGAGAAATGGGACGGGTAGGACTTAGACTTATAATACTAATCATAATCTACCGAAATGTAATTACAGTCAAGAACTTTATGAGACAAAGTTTTATTAACAAATTGTTTGTCAACTCTTTTGTTCACACAGGAAAAGTGTCACCAGTACTGGCCGGCAGAGCGCTCTGCGAGGTATCAGTACTTTGTGGTGGATCCCATGGCAGAGTATAATATGCCTCAGTACATCCTGCGAGAGTTCAAGGTCACAGATGCCAGGGTAAGACAGCAATGTTTACTGGTCTGCGGTGAAGTTCATGGGGTTAAAATGTTGAAAGGTATCAGAGAGAGAAGAAGTGTTTAGAAGAAAGACAATTCTTGGTGAAAGATCAAGATTAAATTATCGTCACAATCTTTTTGTTTGTAGTGTTTTATGAATTCAGCACATTCTGATCCTTCACAGCAGTAACCTTTGTTCCTCTGTAAAAGCCCAAACTCACTTATTTCTGAGGTCATCTCTAGCCGAACTGATTAGAAGCAATTTTTTAGTCAACAAGGACCAAAACCATCACTCATGAGTCCTGTCTCACTGCTAATGCACCAGTCCTGGAGAGACTTTCAGGCCTGCCCAAGTTTAACTCTTCCATTTAGACCTCTTTCCACCCTCCTCCCACCTGGCCCAAACACAGAGCTCACCCCCTGGATACTGCAGTGTGAAGGTTACTCTGGCAAGATTTGATCAAAATCTCACCCAAGTACAAGCCCCAGTCCACTGGATTATCCCGTGTCCCTTCACCTTCTCTGTGTAATATTTCAGTTAAACTGCACTGCAATTTAGACAGAATCCGCACTTCAAAAGATGCATTTTGGAGCAGCAGGCAGCCGAGTGGGCTGAAGGTCCTCGTCAGGTCTTGACCTGTGGCCTTTTTCCCGTTTCTTTCCACATTAGTGCAGCTGTTTAACAAAATCTCTTCCTTGTTTGGACACCTTTATTTCCAAAAGAAGAAATGTTTTTTGTAGAGTTTGTGCTTTAATTGCATCAAATGATTGCCTTGGTATAAGATAATCATATGGCATTGGTATGCATATTTATAAAAGACATCCATCATAGTTTGAGATTTGTTTCTACTATACTTTTGTCACCGTTTTTGCTTCTTTAGAATCAAAGAGCTCTTTATTATGATGCCTTTCAGGGGAGGTAGTGCACTTATTTCAATGTTTGTAGCGTCTTTAAAAGCCTAAAATGTATTACGTTAGTGTAGCAACAAGCTACAGTAGCAATCATTCTGTTGTTATGCTTATTATAAAAATGAATTTATGTACTCAGAAATTATATATAGGAAGAAATTTAGCCTATAAATATCTTCACATATAAGTGCACATCATCGCTGTAGTAAAACAAAGCAGAGAGATAATAATCCAGAATGATCCAGAATGGCTGGTGTGTTTAGGTACACTGTGTATATTTAACAGGTTTGAGCTAATTTTACTGGCTGTGTTTACATGTAAAAAATGTCTGTGAAATTGGTTTCAACTTCACATATCGTTGATCGATGCCTCTTTGTCTTTTTGCATCAAGTGTGTGTATGTGTGTGTCGTTGCATGCCTCTGCACAGTAATAGCATACACTCCATGCAGTAATAGCACAGACTCCACACCTCAACACTCGCATCTAGCGAGCCAGTCACGTATTTAATCACACAATTTGACACGCCACGTGGGCCCTCAGGTTGTGTGTTAAATTTTCCTTTTTCTCTCTCTCTCTCTCTCTGCTCCTGCTTTGGCATGCTTGGTTTATTGTGTTGCTGTCTTTGCCCCTCTTTCATTTTTAATCTCCCTGGTGAGGCTAAATGTTTCTGAGAGAAAAAACAAAGGCAGTAAAAGAAAGAAAATATGCAATGCGTCATAAAACAGGGAAACATGAGATGATAAACAAAGAGAGCCGGTACATGGAGCTTAACTTATTAGAATCACTGTATTTGTCATGAACAATTATGACGAAGGGTACATCTTGGTGGCAGTACAAAAACATGTCTGCAGCGGGGAGACTGGCAGGCAGAGTCAACAGACAGATTATGTATGTTGTCTAACATTCAGTAGCTACAGTACATACTGACTTGGACTTTTATTAGATTGTAAGAAGATAAAAAAGAAGCATGACATTTTTAATTTAGCTTCTAACGAAGCTTTTCTTTTTGTATTTAAATATTTCGTATAAAAAAACTTTTTTTTGTTATCAGCAGAAAAACTGCATATCTAAAAGTGTCATTGTCAGATGTTAAAAGTGTTTTTCTATTACTGTAGGTTCAAACTGTTAATTACTGAAATAAATCCGACACAATGTTTTTTTTTTTTCTGGAAACACTTTTCCTTCTTCTAAAAGTAGGATCACCGAAAGACTAGATGAAAAAAATAGTCCCAGTTGTCGCTTGATTATTCAACCAATTGTGCAGCAGAAAAGTGTGGAGATGGAAAGAGGATGTGTGAGAATGACACATTATGTCTAAACTGAAGCCTGTTGTGGAGAGAAGTAAGAAACAACTGGAGAAATGAACACCTGGTTGTCTTAATTGCTACTGGCATCAAGCGGAGAGCCTGCGTGTGCAAAACTGCTCGTCTCTGCTGACTCTCCTGACAAATTTGTTCTCCCTGTGACAACTCCACGCAGCAAACTTTCTTCACAAGGACATACAAGTATCAACTGTGCAAGCTCAAACTGAGTAATCGCCTCTTAAAATAAAGCGGATCACTCCCCTTGTCCCAGTTTGATCCCAATTCAAAGATGAAGTCATGTTTTTCTTTGATTTGGAAGCTGCTGCTACTGTTTTGCCATTATAATGAGATTCTTGCTCTCAGTATAAGATTAGATTGTTTGGGCTCTTGGTTGCCAGTTTTCAATGTCCAATCCCTCCCTCGTGCTCAGCCATTACTCTGTTTGCCTCTTAACTCCGTTTGCTCTGCTCATCCATCAGGTCATTTTATTGATTGCATCCTATCAAACATGGCACCTGGAAGATGCTCGTCGTGGCAGATACACTATTGATTAGCTTTAACCAGAACCGTGTTGTCTCACACACACACACACACACAAAGGCGAACTACCTCAAAAGGGAAGAAAATGGAAACGCTTTGGTAGGAGGTATAGGAGAAAAATGGGAAGGCAGAAAACACTTTAATGCAGGTGTGGTCTTTAAGTTGATGTAGAATTAGTATTTAATGAATAAATTAGAAGCTTTGTGTAGTTTTTATCATTAGATTCTACATTGTGTGCAGCAGTTTGGTTGCATGAGTCTTTGCATTTTTTTGCTACCATGCTTTTTTAGTATCCATCTCATCTCCCTGTTTTTATATTTGCAGGATGGCCAGTCCAGAACAGTACGGCAATTCCAGTTCACTGATTGGCCAGAGCAAGGTGTTCCCAAGTCTGGGGAGGGATTTATTGACTTCATCGGCCAAGTGCATAAAACTAAGGAGCAGTTTGGGCAAGATGGCCCAATCTCTGTTCACTGCAGGTAAGATGTCTTCCACAGAAGCCCAAAGCTATGTGTTCCTTCTCAGGATGTAAGGATGAAAGTATCAGGATTAAATCACTTCTTAGATGGTCACTGTTTTACTCCGGAGGTTCTCCTAAGATGCGGCATCATCAGATGTGGCTCCTTCCTCGTCTTTGTGCCACTGTGGAGCAGTAGAGCACCTCCACAGGCCCTTCTCCTCCAATATTGATGAGGCTCAGATGTGGCTTGACATTTGCAAAGAAGAGACCTCAGAAACGATACGGCCGTTCTTTTTGCTTTTTATGATTGCCTCCTGATGCATTTTTATCACCTCAGGTGTAGCTTCCAAGGTTACTTTCATCATTAACTTGACGTGCTGAAGGAAAGTAAAAAATGATATTTGGCTAAAGGTTTCCATCAAGACCTCAGATTATTCATATTCATTAACAGATCTCAAGGAGGGATCTTTCTCGATAAGCTCTTAGCTTTTAGTGCTCAAGTTATTGGATATTGTTTATACTTCTGATTTTGCATTTGCTGCAAGACCATGAAGAGAAAAAGAAAGGTGTGGAAATCATGCAGTGTTTAATATCTGTTTACATTGTTTGATACCAATTAAGAAAGAAAGCTTTGCTCTCTTGGATAGGATTATTCAGTGATTTATTTCCTTGCTGTCTTATAAAAATGTTTTATCTTAGGAACAGAAGGTCACTTCAGCTCCACATTTTCATCACACAGGCGCCATGACATCATCACACATAACATTAGCTCTCCAGGATTAAAAAGTAAAATGATGTCACCAGCCAGTAAATGGCCCGCCGGGAGTTGTAATATGTGTCAGGGAAGCTCCAATAAGACTGAGTTATTCTGCCCTTCTGTGCAGCCGTTATTGGAAGGGGGTTGTCTTGAAGTGTGAGGCTTAGTTATTGCAGGACCGGAGTAATGGAAGGAAACACCCTCCGCCTATTAAAGCCAAGAATCACATGGCTGCTCCATATTCAGCAGGTGATTGGACAGTTTAAGGATCTGGACACATCTTGATTAACTTTGTGTCTTTTTTCGGGGTGTCAAATGGCAGATGTCAAATTTGGAAAGACTATTTTCATGAGGAGTGCCGTTTATTGTTGCCATATCTCTGTCAGTGCAACCATCACCTCCTGCTCCTCCTTTTCTCTACGTCTCATTCTTTGGGCTCTTGGAGAGAAGAGCTTATTTCCTCCTTTTCTTTTCGCTTTAGTTTTCTATCACTGGACTTCTGCGTCTGTCATCTGCCATTTTCTTAATCCTCTCCCTTCTTTTTTTTTCTCACTTCCATTCATCCATCCATTCTCCTGGAGCTCTTTTCTTTCACACCCCCCTTTCTTCCTGTCCTCTACTCAGCCTCTATCTAACAGACCCACATGCTTTTTGTTATTAATTGCCTGATTACTTCCTGTGAATGGGGACATCAAATCCTCTCAGTCTGCAGTGGCTTGTCGAGCTTTAAGATTCGGAGTTTCAGAGAGAGAAGGAAGTTGAAAGAGAGAGAGAAGCTCTGAGGTTAAGAGCCCATGTGATGAGCTGTGACTGACTCCCAGGAAGCAGCTTTGGGTGGGCAGAGAGATACTACCACATGGTGGGGTGCTTGCATGTTCGGCACGATTAGACAGCTGTGTTTGTTTGTTACTCAAATGTAGTCAAATGATACGGGCTAACGTTGTCCTCCAGCTTGCACACATGCTTCGCGGCATCTGAAAGCGTCTGCAGACATCACTCTCACTTCTAATTCAACAAAGTGGCATCACAGAAAACGCCCAAATAATTCTGTTGTCATATCAATTTTGATTCCATCGGTGAAGTGAAAGTCATTTCACAGCAGAGCAGCTTAGAGAGGCAAGCCGCAAGTATTTCAGGATCTGGGCTAAGACTCAGGCTGCAGCAGCAGACTGAAGTTTTTCCCTTTTTTTGGGCCGAAAGGAGGCGGGGCTGATGAGATTAAATGTTTGTATGTGCGAAATGAAGTGGGTGTGTGTCCTTGAGAATGACAATGTAGGCAAACACATATGTAAATTCATAAGGTTCTTGCATGCAAATTGCCTCCCCGCCGTCGTTGCTGTTGTTACCTTGCAGCAGTCTGTTTGACTATAGACGTTTACTTCTCTCAAGGAGTAAGAGCCACTGATGTGCAAACTAGCTACACCACAAATCCTGCAGTTGTGCCGTGCCGTTGTCCTGATTCATGGGGAATTTATTGGAAGGTGTGAAATCATCTTGTAGGTCTTGCTTAGGTTTATCTACATCCATATGCACAATTTAAGATACAGGAGGAGGACCAGTGCTTTGGTTGAGAAAAAGACAAGGGTTTTAGAAAAAGGCGGGTATTTTTAAAAGACATATGTTGGACCCTTGATCAGTTTTGTGCTTGTGTTTTTCTAGCGCTGGAGTTGGAAGAACTGGAGTCTTCATCACACTCAGCATAGTTCTGGAAAGAATGCGTTACGAAGGTGTGGTTGACATCTTCCAAACAGTGAAGATGCTCCGGACACAGAGGCCAGCTATGGTCCAGACTGAGGTTAGAAATCACACCATTATCGCTTCATACTGTGTTTTCTTTGGCATCTCTTACCATTGTTTGTTTGTCTTTCTTTTCCTCTTTAGGATGAGTACCAATTCTGCTATCATGCAGCCCTGGAGTACTTAGGAAGCTTTGATCACTATGCAACGTAAAAAGCCATCTCTTCCCCCAGAAGCCCACCTCAACAGTTTCCTGAGCCATAGAAACTTTGAAATTATAAACGACGACTGCAGACAACAATTCTGCTGCGCCCAATCCAGACACATTGAACAGGATCCTGTAGATTTTTCAGAAGACAACACCCAAAACCGAGAAGTTTCGAGTAATTCCGATCGAGCCATGTGAAAATTGCCCAATTTCAAGAGAAGAAAAATCCTCCGCAGGGGAGGAGCACGAAGCAGTGGCTCAAACTGTGGGACGGGTATTGATCAAAGTGTCAGACTGCTTACCTTACCTCAAGTGTTTCAATGTGGAGGACATTGTAAACATTCGTGGACATTTCTCTTCTAAAAAAAATATCTTTGTGATACAACAGCAAAAAGCAACAGAAAATGAAGGAAAAGGAAAGCATAAATCAATGGAAAGCAGATGGATGTAGCCGAGACTGAGAGACTTACTTGTTTTTGGCTGTAAAAGGGGTTCAAGTATTTCTATCAAACTTTTTTTTTTTTTGTGAGTGTTATCCAGAGAAATGGCCAATTTACTGCCTCTGTAAACTCAATGGGCTTTTTTCGAAACTTAAGTCATCTGAACGCATTGAAAAAGAACCCGGACGCCCACATTTGGCAGTAGATCGAATTTTTTTTGTTACTATTCCTCTATTATTATGCATAATTTGCGCAGGAAAAATACTCAACTATTAAAGTATGTGTCACCGAACTGCCTGTTAAGTAAGCGCAGCAACGCATATCGTGAAATCCGTTAGTTTTATGAATTGTGAACTCGTGTGAAATCAGAACTCCAAGCCTATTAACCACAGTGAGGTTACGAAGAACCACAGTGTGAACCAAGAAGTCCATGTCTCAGTCACCAGATAACGCCAGGAAAACATTGTCTGTACCAAGAATCTTTTGCTCTGTCTCTCGGTGGGTGGCCACCTCGAGAGAAATGGCAACCATTTCCCATGATGTTTAACCATTCCTCTCTTTGGAGCCATGGCATTATGGGGCTGCGGCGGTAACATCGACCTTCGGTCTGGTGGGGCGAAAAAGGCTTTCGATCAACAGATCAACCAAACAAGGATTGCTGCAAAGTAGCGGCTTTCTTTGTGTACAGTGACCAACGCTCATTATCGTCGTTTGGAACCTTTTTTTCGTCGTTGTATGAGGAATTATCTTTTGTTTTGTTTTTTTGTTTTTTTTTTCAATTTTATTTTTTTTTCTGTCAATACCAAACATGCTGCTTATCTCGTGTATGCTGTACATGACGTGTGACTCTTAAAGGAGAGGAAACCGATGAATTAAAGATGCCAGCTCTGCTAACCCCTCGCGCCCAGGTGGGCATGACTGAAAGCGCATCCACGTGACGTCATCGTCCACTGCTCCTTTTTTTTTTTCTTTTTTTTTGTTTCTTGGTTTGTTTATTTGTTTGAGCCTCCTCTATAATCAACTATCTCATTGTGATTGACACTCAAAGGTGACAATGGCCTGTTGCAATTACAAAGCTGTACATTAACGTGGTTGACAAATTGGCCCCAAGTTCCACTGTGTGTGTGTTTGGTTAAGTGGTGGATACACAAAATGGATGCTTTGCTGTTTGCCCTCTATTTTGTAGATGATGTCTCTGTGGGTAACACAGCCAGACCAAGCAGCCATGTTGGATCTCAATGCCATGTTGTGTTAATGAAATTCTTCAGCACGAATTACTTGCACATCCCGAAGATAAAAGAGACTAAACTTGAAACAGACAACCCTAAAACAACAGCAGGTTGACATGCTAATGAGTATGTGTCCGGCTTAAAGAAACACAACAAAGCAAAACAACAGTTTTAGAAATCTCCAGGTTTTCATTTTGAGGAAAGCGATTTGTTATAAGTGAGCGTATGGATTCTGCAATGGTATCCAGGGGGTGTGCACAAAAGCCAGAGCGATGGACAGAACTGTGGGTTATCTTTTCTTATTTCCAAAAAAGCCTTATTGTTATTGTAACATTATAAAAAAAATACATTAATGTTGTATTATGACGACTTATTTTACATTACATAATTTACTTTTTATTTTCTTTTTTGTTTAGTTTTTTAACAGAGATGTTGTATGACTTTTCTTTAAATTAGCAGGAAAAGAGAAATGCTTATCTGTTCATATTATGTTCAAAGACATTCTATTTTTTCACTGTAGAAATGTTAAGTATAACATGTCTGTGTGTCTGTGTGCATATATGTATGTATATGATTACATATATATATTGAACACTCACACTTGCATATATATTTAAATGCAGAATATGAAGATATATCCAAAAACTTAGTATGAATTAAAATTTTCCTCCTCATCTTTTTTTTATTATTCTTTATGCCTTTCAATTCTCACATTTTAAATTGCAATGGCTCTTTATTAATTGATTAATTATGTTTAGTCATTTTTTTAAACATTTCTATGTAATCCCAGACACTCACAGTAAACCAAGGGGATGTCAGCACTGTGTCTGAATCCTACACCTCTACTCACCAATCTTTAGTATCTCCCTATTAGGTAAAAGCTCTACCTATGAGGTGATAGCATAAAAAAAGTTTTTTTTCATCTCCAACTTGTGAGAATTAATATTCTTTTTTGATCTGATCTGCAAGTATCAATCAAAAATTTAATAATTCTAATTTTTTGTTATCAATATCAGAACAACTTGACGTACTGTACCTTGTATGATTATGTACAGACTGACCCTCGCAATCAAATTTTTTCTTCATTTGTTCATATTTTCAGATATTGTGGCCATTCATTTTACTAGAAATCAACTATGATCTAGAGTATACCTGTAAATAAACAAATATATAGATTATATGTATTTGTATCATTTGACCCTCAAGATCTCATACCTTAAGTGGGAACAGAAGTGCACAGATCGAGGCTCTGCTCATATCTAGCTTCTTGTTGTTTGTGAAGACTGTTTTCTGAAACCCTCCTTCTCCGGCCCTCCTCCCTGGTCTTTAATCACCTCTCAAATCTTTTTTCTACCTTTAATTTCCCCTGCTAGCAGCTAAACTGGGAAACGTGCCAGGTTCTGTCCCAACACCCATAGCCTCAATAAAGGCACAAAAATCTGCAACAGTGATCTGATGGGTGAATTTAGCTGAGGCTTCACAGTGTGGACGTCAGTAACTACAGGGTTTCAAGAACCGATTGTGTTGAAGTGATCGGGCCACTAAAGTGGAAAAAAAGATAGACTGCAAGAGTGTAGACTCTCAGTGATTCCGCCACTCTGAGACCCAAAGATGTTTCTTATTTTTTAACAGTTTCCACAAATCCCCAGATTCCCAGCTGTCCAAATACCTGAAATGCCAAGGTGTTTATCTATAAATGTATCGTTAGCTGAAATCCAGCTATGCTAAAGGCCGTACATGGTTCAGATGCCACATGACATTTTGATTTCTTTTTCTTTTTTTTCTTAGTGCTTTTTTTAAGCCTTGTATAGAACCATGCTGTGTTTTTGTTTGACCATGATTCATTGTGGGATGCAGAAGGAAATCGGGACTCAACGAAATTTAGGAGTGTGACACAACCAAGGACAGATCGAGACAACCAAAAACTTGCTGCAAATTCACATTTCCAGCATGTCATTCTCTAACAGTGGGAACCTTGAAATGTTTCATTATGAACTAAAATCCTTTGGGATTCAAGGAGACTGATAAAAGGGCCCGTGCCGAAACTGAAACCGTGGAAGTCGTTCAAAGCTTGTGCAATGTGTTAACTCTTTTGACTTCATGTTAAGATGCTAGACTTTTGAAAACATCTGCCAAATTTGCGGGGATTTGTCACTAAAACCGGGGGGGGGGGGGGGGGGGGGGGGGGAGAGAAAAAAAAAAAAAAAAAAAAAAAAAAAAAAAAAAAAAAAAAAAAAAA
>JBBBVT010000015.1:10616493-10627435 GCA_037177035.1 Craterocephalus eyresii
GGTGTTGGGCCCTTATCCCACCCTCATGGAGTCTGTTTCTGCCTGTTTGACTGACATAGTGTGTTCCCTTTATTTACGTTTTGTTTGTTTGTTTGTTTGTTTGTTTGTTTAGTAGTATATTAAGGTTCCATGAGGGAACTCCCTAAGCTGACTTATAAAGTCCATTAAATGGTCAAAGATCATGAGAACATGGCATAGAGGAAGTACAAATATATTCCTTTCTCTCTAAATGATTGAATTTCAATATGGTGAAAGGTAATCCATTTTGCCCAGTGTCATCAAACGGACTGGTTGTAAGATAGTTTTATTCACAAATATCCTGAGCTTCCCACCAAAATATTTTTTATCAACATATATAAATAGACATGTTTTTTAGGAATGTAGCCAATCAACGAATAAAGGGCAGAAAGAACAGATCTATAAATCAGTGGCTTTATAGTCAAAAGCCCAAATGTTTGTATATAAAAAAGACAGGATTTGTTTACACAGAATGATAAAACTACTCTGTGTGTATGTGTTCATACATGTTTTCGTGCGTGTGTGTGCGCGCGCACGTGTGCATATGAGTGTTTTTCGCGTGCATGCATGTGGCGAAAATTACATGATATTATTATTATTATTATAGTAATTATTATATAGTAATTTCTTTCTTTCTGCTGTAATACAAAAAATAAAGATGTACCAAAACACATTTCTGTACTATTTTTAACACTCCAGGGCTCTGATAATACGGCACAAAATTTTTTTATTTTGCATTGATCATGTTTATTTTAACCCAATTTTCAGTTTTTGAAAGTTGGAGCATTGTGTATGCAAAGTGGAATTTAAAGGGTTAAAATTTTGAAACTGATTGATTTATTTTGCTATTAATGGTTAGGCCAGGACTCATCAATGAGAGCCATGAAAGAAAATGGCAACTTTTCATTTTTAAATAATATTTACAGGCCATTAACTGACAGAGGACAGTTTTTGCTCTTAAGAAGTTTAACATAACTTTTTTTTTAAAAACGCTGTAACACAAAAAATAAAGATGCACCAAAAACCATTTTTATACTATCTTTTAATACTCCAGTGCTCTGATAAAACTGCACTTTTTTTTATTTTACATTAATCACATTTATTTTAACCCAATTTTCTGTTTTTGGAAGTTGGAGTATTGTGTGTATACAAGTAGAATTTAAAAGGTTAAAATTTTGAAACTGATTGATTTTTTGCTATTGATGGTTAGGCCAGAAACCAGTGATGAAATCAATGAAAGAAAATGGCAACTTTTCATTTTAAGATCAAATTTACAGGCCATTAACTTACAGAGGACAGTTTTTGTCCTGAAGAAGCTTAACGTAACTTTTTCTTAGGGAGCTATGAAGGTTAAATCTTATTTAGCTGTTATGATGACCAGTTGTTGGAGAAGTTGATAGCTGATGTAGTAGCATCCTGGTAGGTGCAACATTAGGTTTGGGTTTGGGTCTGGAGAGTCTGGGTTCAAGCCCCAATTTGCCATCAAGGTCAAACCATTCTGTATCCAATGATTATTGAAAAGTCTTAATTCTAACTGCAAATTATATCTTAAAGAAGGAGCTTTTAATAGTTCAGTTGATGATGAGTATGAAATTAATTGAAATTCTAAATGAAAAGCACTAATGTCCCAAGATAGTCTCATCAAAGTCAAAAGCAACTATAGTGTCTCAAAAATTTTGGGAGAAACTAAAAAACTAAAGTAAATACTGGTCCCAGGAGGGACGCTGCATGATCAGAGAAGATGTGTGATCATTTTTCAAAGGGAGAATTCGTCTTCATCCTTATCATCATCTTACCAAGGTCCAGGTCTCTGATCCCCATGTAGCTCTCCAACAGGTCATCCACTTTCCTGGTGGCTTGCTCTTCAAACTCATTCTGCTAGCAGAACAAACAGATGAACTCAGTAGCAAAAAGGGGTATATGGCTGCATATAGTCTGAGAAGTACAGCATTTTCTTCAACCAAAACAAAACATGTGAGGGTCTGGAGTACCTTGAGTTGTATTTGATGTAATAAAATATAAACATGTCTTAGTTTATAGATGGTTAAAGCCTCAGAGATAGTATATACAAGATATAGTCACATGAAAAAGAAAGGATAGGCTACTCTCAGTCAGTTTTTTCAAAGGTTTTACTTAACAGGACATAGTACAGAGGTATCCAGTCTACACAGTCTGATAAAGGTTAAAAGTGTATATCCAAACTATTTAAAGACCATTGTCCCACAGTGTAAAATATTACTCACAAATGGAAAACATTCAAGCCAGTTGCCAGTCTTTCCAGGAGTTAAAATCTGGGCCAGTTTACCACAAAGTCAAACTGTAGGCTACTGTATTCAGTCAGGTAATGAAAAAAAACAAAAACAAAAAACAACATCTACACTTAAGATTTTAATCTGATTAATAAGGAAGGGATACCCTTTTTTTTCACATGTCTGATTTGTTGCCTAATGTATTCCCTATGAAAAAAATTTTTCCTTTTAAGCTTGCAAAGTTCATGAAAGCTATGTTGTCCTTGAGATTCAAATTAAACATTGTGCACTGGAGTTCGGGGGAAAGGAATGACTTCCTGAATTAAGTTTGTTTGTTTATGTGTGAGTGGAATCAGTTCAGATTAAGTGGTTCATTTCAGGTCAGGTCACTCTTATGCACTATGTGAGCTTTTTAGCATACAGAAAAACCCCAAGTCAAAAGATGTGTAATGCTAGAATGAAAACATTAAATAAATCAATCTTAAGTGTTAAGACTTTATCTAGATTGTCCAGTAAAGGTTTTATGTGTCTGGGGGGGTATGTGAGGAAATGAAGGCAATCATTGTCCAGCAGAGCATGTGAAACTTACCACTTCCTGAACTGTAGCAGCACCTTTGGAGCGAAGTCGTAGCGTCTCCTTCCCATTTACCATCTTGCCCTCATTTGATTTTGGTGCCCTAGTCCTCATTCCAATCATGTCTGGTCAAACACAAAGATGAGAGTCATTCATAAAATTAATCATCATTTTAGTTCGCGGTGACATTTTACAGCACAGCCATCTGTCTTCCCGCTCATTTTACCACATATGCTTTCACTGAAAAACAATAAAACCTTTCCCCATTGTTCCCCAAGAAATTAAAACATTACCAAATTATTCTATCTTTGCAAACATTTTTGTAAAAGAAACAAACGGCTCAACAACCTCAACTGTTTCTCAAAGAGATATTTTTAACAAGTTCACACACTCTGGACTTTGCATGAACGTGGTTATGTTGAATGGCAGGTCAATGACTCCCATGGGAAAAAGAAACTGGTTAGATGTCAGAGTAGATACACAGGAGGTGGAGGCTGTGAACTTCCTGTGAAATGGAACATGCAGGAGTACTGCATAAATGTATCAGAGAACCAAATGAGGGACTGATACCTATTTAAGTAACTATATTGTCTCAGTGGTCATTTGTAGTTAATCTAGCTGCCAACATAGCAGACACAGCTTCCCAGGGACAACGAGGTCATTACAAAAAAATAGTGGGCCCTTGCATACTATCGGACACTGTCCACTGACTTTCCCATCTACTGTATGCTGAACTACTGCAGATTGCTTTCTCTTTCCTAACACTTAAGTGCAACACATAGTCATCAGAAACAGGAAGTCAGACACTAGACCATGGATTTGGTTTCCTGTCTGATAAGCAACCATTTCCACTAAGAAAATTGCACTTCCTTCTGTTCTTTGCCCACAGTTCCTGTAGAAATTCAAGGAGGTAAACAAATTATTCAAAAAGTAATGGAAAACAAATCCGGATGTTAACTTTCCCAACCTAGCCAAGATCTAATCCCTTCAGCAGCTTGGGGGTATTTCACCAGTGGGACATGTCCACCTCCTCTGAGGCGTCCAGAATACATTCAGCCAGATGAACCCAGTTTGCAGTTTTTATTCAAAACTGTCCACACTTCAGTGCTGGAATATATATGTGAGATTTTATCATAATCATTGAATCAAGGCCTGAATTTTTGGTAAAATGTGTTAAAAAGAAAAATATAAATGTAAAGTCTTTGTCCATCAAAATCTAATCAGGTTATCCCAAAAACAACTGAACATTTGTTCACAACTTTCTTTCTTTGAGACTGACTGCTCAAGGTCTGCAACCCACACACAACAATGACTAATATTCACAAGTTATATGCAATAAATAAATAAATAACTATCTTTCGAGTTATTTGGCTGTAAATTCTCACAAATGAAGAGCATATAAAAAACAAGTGTAAGGACACTCTTTTGAGGGGCTGAGACATTTTAGTGTAAATAAGACAGTCTTTTATAGGTTATACATTGGAATAGTGGGGGTTGGGGAATGTAATCTATCTGGGAAGGTCTTGATGAAAAGTCTTGAAGTCTGAAAGTTGATTCCAAGTCCTTCTATTCTTGTATGTTTTTGGGGCACAATCTGCAACAGAACTGTCATGTAATATTGCCCTTATAAAGGGCCTGTTTTCAGCAGTATCTAAAAAAATTTAACTACAGTTGTGTTTCGTTTCACCTGTTGCCCCACTGTCACTGATGTTTCAGCAAGCTTTTTTGACTGATATTAAAATCTAGTACCTGTCTGTTATGTACCTGATCATAACCCCAAAAAGTATTTCACATCCTGCACTCACCGAAGGCCTTCTTGGGTCCCACAAGGCGAAGAGTGAAAGGTGTGCCTCTTGGTTGCTCTTTTAGCATTTTAGCCACCTCATAGTGTCGACACCCTACAATGCTCTGGTCATTTATAGCCTCAATGTGGTCACCAACACATACCATCTTCAGGCGGTCTATGGTACTGCCTTCTTTTATCCTCTGGAATAAAAATATCAAAATGAACATTAAATCATGTTTCTATAGAGCACATTTAAAAACAACTGCTGTTGGCCAGAGTACTGTACAACAATAATAATTGTACAAATCCATTTAAACAGACATTTCTAAAAAGCAAAGTGTAAAAGACTTATTTAACTTTGTTTATCAGATAGCTCCACGTGGAAATGTATCAAGCAACACTGTTAAAAAATAAATGCTACTGACATTGTAAATGGTTTACCATCTGTTATTGTTAACACTGCTGTGTGTTCTGAAAGCGTTACGTTTGGCGATTTTTTTTTACACACATATAAATTGACTGCAGAAATTTCCAGCAAAAAAGTGTGGTATCCTGAACAACCAAAATATTTCTGTGATGGTAAACAATGAATTATAAGTTATCCTTTTTGTTGAGATGTTTACATTTTTAATACACTGTACCATTGACTGAATGATTAGACGAACAAAAGAAATATGGAGCTATTTCACTGCAGACTTTGGAAAATAGCCGATGGGAAACACACATTCTTGTATCGCTTTACTTTTATTTACCTTGATGAAAGCATAGCCTGCCCCATTATCTGTGATGGTGAGACCCAATGCATCTTCTGTCTTTGTCACCTCCACTTCTTTGGTTTCCCCTCGGACATGAGCAAAGATGAAGTCTTCCAGTCCAATCTGGCCTCCCAGCAGTTTCTGCATGTCCACTTTATGGGAGTTTAGGGTACAGAAAAGGATCTGTGGGGAGAACATGGACAAAAACATGGCAGAAGCAGATTCTTCTATCACAACTATCTATGCAACAGGTACCACAAAGATGAACCAGAAACTTCAGAAAACAACTTTATAAATTAAAAAGCCAGAAAGCATTATTACAAATCACTAGGCATATCAGCTTTATTGTTTCAAAGGCAGGATGACTAAATTGCAAATATTGTTGTGTGGATTCAAAAATACATTTCTCTTTAAGACACACAGTACAATTTTACTAAACTGAATTGTTTTAAATGTGCATTATGATCATTTTCCAGCAGAGGGTAGCAGAGCCAAATTATTCCAAAATGGAAATAGCTTTTCATTTTAGTGTTATGCATAGTGACTCAGGTCCATTTTATATGCCTAAAAATCTCACACAGCTCACAAACTGTTTTAGGCAGAAATCACATGACTAATCTTGAAGTTCCCAAACCTGAATAAATCTGATTTCTTTTCATGTGAAATATGTTTGAAGGAAACGTGTAAAATGACAGCTTTTAGAGCAGTTTGGGTTAAAGTTGATGTTTTAATTGACGGTACTTCAAGAAAAAGTAAGATAACATGAAAGAGTTGTTATCTTGCAGCAGTTCCTGTAGATAAGTCATTTCAAACTGATCAGAGTTCAAGGTTTCCTCCTGCATCTGTCTGCACAGCAAATGTAAACTGCAGCTTGGTCAGTTGCAGGTCAAGGAAACAGCTGCAATTTTTATTATCACCAGTTAATTACCTGATGTTTTTGTTCAATAGAATGCCCTGTATCAAGAAGTCTGCGTGTAGTTCAAGGCTTTGTAGATAGGGTACAGTGACTTATAAAGAAATGAAACCAAATCTAAATATTTTGTTTAAAACACACCAATGGTGTATTTATCTGAAACCAAATTAACCCAAGATATGTATTAATCATTAGTGTCTCTACTGCATTTGAAATTCCCTTAGAGATGACACAGAAACAGTTTAATAAAACTTTTATAACTTGTTGCATTTACAACTGTTAATACTAAACTGACTAGCCATCATTTACAGTATTTACTTATTCATCCTTGTTTTTAGCCTGTATTCCTGTTCATAGTAACAGAAAATAACCTGGACGGGACATCAAACTAACATAGAGCTCATGTTCAGAGGAAAAAAAGACATTTTCAAAGAAATGTCTCAACATTTGTATTTGAGCTAATAAAATAAAATAAAATAAAAAAGGAGTGTCTGAAGATATCACATAGACCAAATGCAGACCCCAAATCATAGCCAAAGTTCTGGTGGTTGTTTTAATCATTAGTTATCTTTCTCAGTGTGCGTTTTCGCTTTAAATAATTACAGCTTGTGTAATATAAGGAAGCAGCAATGCATCAGACAGGATTATTTGATGGTTGTCTGGGAAGATCAGCAGTCCTGGTTTTTATGGAATGTACAATGGTCCATATCATTTCATCTGTAATTTTTCGGACGTGTGATAGCAGGTAGGGAAAGATAGGAAAAGCCTTCACAGTGGCCTTCAGTGCTGATAAGTTTGATAAGGCCAATGTTGAATAGATGTTGTTCTGTCTCTTAGTGTGCTAATAGGATTAAACCAGGAAAGCATCAGAAAAGTAATAACAACACCTGTCATTAGCTGAAGTGAATTTTCTCAAGGCAGATTGTTTTCATTTCCGATTGCTTGACATTATGTACAAACTATTTTCAGTTAAAAAAAAGTTTTCAAATCCAAAAAATAAATCCAACACCCAACATTATGGTTTATTCACTACTGTTGCACCAACAACCAGATACTGAAATCCACCAAATCCCTGTCTAAAATACTGTTACTGAAATGTACTGATACCTGAAGGTCTCTGACTACATTTAGCACTGACAGCAGAATCAGGTTGCAGTGTGAAGTTTGACCATCCTTAATTTAAGGTTTACTGTGGATACCTCTTAGGTTGCTGCTTTGTAGGCAACTCTCTGCTCTCAACTAACTGTATACAACAAGTTTGGACCCACAACAGGTCCTCAGTGCGCTACAATTATGAGAAAAGAACCCTATTTAAAACGCATTATTTAATTATTCATTATCTGAGCATAAAGTCGTTGTTTTTAAACCTATTAATGAAATAGATTTTATGAATCATCAATGTCTTAATCTGCTATTAGAAGATGTTTTGAGGAAAAATAATTATCTGCTGATTGTATTGTGCTCTGAATTCACAGCTAATAAGACATGTTAGTTTACTGATTACCAAACGGAATAATATTGTTTAGTATTTTGGTTCTGCTATCAGTCTTGGTCAAGGCCCAGACAGGAAAAATCTAGCACCCATTTGCTAAGGTCAATGATATCGACTGATGCATCATGAGGAAAACGGAAAAGTTGAAACCAATTTATTGTGGGCCAAACAGACCACAAATGCAAGACTGAACTACATATATGTCTTGAATTTTTAGAGATTAACTTGAAATGTCACATAATAATTTTGTTAAATGAATACCTCTGAGGGAGAGATGTTGAACACCTCCGCGATCTTGGCATACAGTTCCTTGACATTAGTAAATCCATGGATACGGCCCGTTGGGCTCCCGTGAGCCAGCTGGGTGTGGAAGATGAGCCTAGGTCTCGGGTATTCTGGCGGCCCTGAAAGTGGAGGTGAAGGCGGGGGAAGAGGAGGCGCTGTGGGCTCCATACAACCCTGTTTCGGGTCCTGGTTCTGGGCCTTCTGCTCCTCCATTGCCTCGGCCCCTTCTTCCTTGGAGTCCAGCGGGCTCATAGCCTCCCCGTTCTGCATTGGCACCAGCTCAGGTTTGGTCCTTGGGGGCCCTGCTGGTGCGCTGCTCTGGCTGGAATAAAAACTCTGTCTTACCCCACACTTAGCTCACCAAACACCAAACCGACCGACCACTCAGAGCTCTGGGGTGAGGATCACAGATAAATTAGTGATGAGTGTAGCCTGGTAACAGTAGCTGAAAGGGCCAGCCAGACCCTGCCAGGTAGTAACCCAACACCCTTTGAGTTGAGGATTTCATGTGTTACACCTGAGCCTTTGGCAGCTCACGCACAGAGAACACAAACAAAACATAGCGGGTAAAGGTTTCTTCATACATGACACAATTAGGAGTCTAATCCCCCATATCAGTCAATCTGCAAGACATGGCACAGCCACGCATGACCTTTAATGTGTGAACATCCCTCTAAAGTATGAAAATGCTCCACATTTCTGCAAAACAACACTCCACTGGGCAGTCGCAGACAATGTCCCAGTGTTACTGGTAAAATGATATCTCTGGCTCGGCAGTAAGATGCCCCTGCCCACATCACTCCTTGGACCATAAAGGTTGGTGCTGGGGTGAATTCTTGATGCGTTAACCTCTCTGACCCAACCAACAAATGCACAAGATAAGCAGGTAAACAGATGTTTAATTCTCATCTGCTTTACTCTTGTGGAGTTTTAAATGTTTGGTTTTCTCACTTCCTTTGGTAAAAGAAGGCCCTTGAAATTTTGATAATTGTGTTTTTGAATAGTTTATATATTCATTATATAAAGTCTGTTTTTTTTCTCTACATTTTTCTAATATGTAAAGCACTTTGAGGTGCCCAGGCCTGAATTGTGCTTTATAGATAAAATAAATTTGAATTTGACTTTGAAATGAAAGGACAAAGGGGGAAGCGGAAAGAGATTAAACACTGAGGAAACTGTGTGGGGATTTTTCACTCATCGCCTGACCTGAAGCTAGAGAATCAGCACCCAATTAAAGAAGTTATGGATGTTTGCTAAAACACAAACAGTGATGCTGTCATGTGAAGCCACAACAGTCATGCTTGGCATTTCCAAATCACTCTGCCGTGGTGACCATTTGCCTATTACGCTGAATTTGTCTCACATTTTTCCCCATGTGATGTAAAAACCGTTACAAATGGATTGGAATATTTCTTGTCAGGACATTAAAAAAAAGTTATTCCACTGGAATAAATGCAGCTTTTTGCATTTATAATTCAAAACACTGACAGATCCTATTTTAAACATATCATTGTGTCATCAGCATCAGATAACACCATTGGCTACTTCAGTATGCCAACATAGCTGACTAATTTAAATTCCTTGTGATAGTATCATTTTAAATTTGAATGGCACTTTCTCAGTGATAAATAAGCTTTTGTATAACTGTTTACATATGTTTGTCATGCATTCTCACTGAACTGACCTGCAGCAGTCACAAGATTTTAGTTCTCACAAAAAAAATTTTGACCATTTTTGAACATGTACTGCCCTGTCAACATTTTTATTACGGTGCATATACAGTATGTTCGCAGATGCATTCACTCAAGATCCATTATTCTGCTTAATAAGCATTTTTCTGCACCTGTGACATAACTCATGTGACTGCAGCTGTGTGTGCATCACAGCCCTGACTTTCCAGGCCAAGGTGTTGCTAGCTTTCCAAGGTTAGATGTCTTTCCTCCAGCAGCTGTTAATAAGAATCTGTTTAGCAAAACAATCCAGTGAGCAGTAATACTCTTTATAAGGGGAAAATCATATTTTTCATAAAACAATATTAAACAATATTTCTACTGTCACCTAATCATGAAGGTGTTAATCTAAAAGCATTTTATCTTATTTTAGTTTAGTTTAGCTTTTCAATGGCTCAGAGAAGGACCAATGTTTCTGTTTGTGTGTGATATATTATGTACTATCATAACGTTTTTTCTTTTTGTTTCTATAATATTTTAATGTTGTTGAAAGAGGCTGATTTGTAACCAGTATTGTATCCAAAGCTGAAACTCTATATTTCAGCTTGTGTTTGCTTTTGTTTGCATTTCCGCAAAAATGCAAATAATGAAACAGAAAGTTCCCAACTTGAAAAGCCACACGCAAGTGTCGAATAAAAAGACAAGAGTACATTGTAATGACCGGGAAAGTGAGTAAGTGTATTTCAAGTGTTTACAAAAGAATATCTATAAAAATTTTTAATGTGACGTACACATTTCATTGGTTCCTCAGAAATTATGTTTATTTTCAAATTATGTTAAAGCCCATTTCAAATAACTACATCAAGGGTAAATAAATCAGACAATAACATTTCTCGGTCGGTCAATATTAGTTAAATGTGTGGTCTTACAGGACGTCACTGTGATAATCGGCTGTGTTGGGTGTGAATTTCATATCTTGCGTTGCAAGGCAACTGTTTGAAGACTGAAGTTTTGGTGCTAAAATGTAACTTATTAATGAATAAATTTGTGATACTGTCTCACATATTGTAGTTTAAGTTCTCCTACTGGTGTGTAGATGAAGGAAAAAGACACAATAGGTATCATTTGACTCATCAAGAGTTTGTTTGGAAAAATGATGTAGTTTTTGTTTTCATTTTGACCGCTTTGATAAAACATTCA